>JASDQU010011578.1:179435-208010 GCA_032191745.1 Picea mariana | reverse complement strand
GAATCCATCTGTGAATGAATATGTTTTCTGGCCTCCCACATTTTTTAAGACCTCATATGTGAAATGGGTAGGAAAAGGGTCATGTAATAAAGCATCATTGAGTTTCCTAAAATCTACACAAATCCTTATCCCCCCTTGATTATTTTCCTAGACTACCATGGCACTGATCCATTCAGATTCCTCTACTAGTTCTATAATGCCAGCTTCCAACATTCGGTCAATTTTTGTTTTCACTTTATGCTTATACACTAGATTCAGTTTGTAAGGTATTTGTCTGATAGGTATAGCCTCGGGTTTGAGGGGTATCTTCATCTCACCTAGCTCCTCTGTTATGCCTTTCATCTCTGTAAAGGTTGTTGGAAATAGGTCACTGTATTCATGCAGTAACTCTATTATTCTTGCTAATGTTTTCTCATCCCAATAGTCTTCAATATTTTCCATATTAGGATTGTCATTTGTCCCAATGTTGACTTTCTTCACTTTGATCGGTGCATCAAATGCCTTCAAATCGAGAGATGGAGCTTCCACCTCTCTCTCTTATTCAATATCTGTAATCTTAATATTGTGCAAATCATCTTCATATCGTGCTTCCTCTTCGACATGATAACATGACAGTAACTCTTTGATTGTCCGTCTATTCTATTGTTGATATTTTGTTATGATTTCAACCTCTGATTCATCAAAAAATATCACTCCCCTTATCATCTTCAGTGTTGAATCAATGTTGGGGTTCTCATGCTCAAATGACAAGGTTACTATGAAATTCTATTGTAATAATGTCCATTTTGTAGTGTCATTGCGCATCTCCTGGTCTATGTACCAGTTCCTTGGGATCCCTTCCATTGTATGAATAAAGTCATGAGGTCATTATCCGGCCGTGCCACCCTCCATTGTGTTATGCACTTCTCCAAGTGTTCAACTGGTGTTCCTTACCCATCATACTTCTACACTATATTGCTCCCCTTTTATACACCAAATCTAATGTACAGTAGTCATTTACACTGATACAAGTCCCAAATTGTTTCTTTGTGCACACCCCACCATCTTGCAAGTGTTTCCTTGAATGCAATATCTAGGGCTAATGGCCTCTCATTTTCTAACACTTCCTCTTCATTTTTTTTCAATAATTCCTCTAAGTTGTTTAGCCCATGAAAACTTGTAGGTTCCCTTATATCTGTACCAACCCATCTTATTGCACACTCTATTCTTGCACACCTCCTTGTGGAGACTTCGTGTAATTGTTGTTGCCAATTCTCCAAACCTGTTTCTGAGTCAAAAGCACATGATATAATGCTTCTCCAGCTAAGTACCCCATCTATAGTTGGTTTAACATAATCCTCTTCTCTTGTAGTGGTTATGTACAACAAGTTTATTTCTTCCATATCCAAACAAGTCACCTCTACAAACCTTTCTCCTTATAAAGGATCTAATGGTACAATGAATCTATATTTTTCTGATTCAAAAGTCATTTTTCTTGTCTTCAAGTTGATTATAGCCTGGTTATCAAATGCCCAGTCCAATCCAAGTAATGTTGGGTAAGGTGTTGTGTCATCTACTATCTCTATCACTTCAAAATCTACCATAGTGCACACTCCATCCAAATCTATTGTCACACCTTTCAACCATCCAATTGGTAACACTTTGTGTTGATTTTCTAGTTTCAACTGGATGGGTGAATAGTCTAATGTGGGTTCTCCCATACACTGCCATGTATTCGTAGGCAATACATTTACTTCAAAGCCTAAATCCATTATGATATCTCCCATGTTGAAATCCCCAATGTTAGCATTCAGTCTGAATTCTCTACTTGTCCTTCTTCTTGTATGGAGATGATTGAATATTTTCTTCTCTAACTTCCCTTCTATCTTTGTGTTGCATATTTCTAGTAGATTTTGTAAAACCTTAATAGATGATGGATCATTCAATAACTTAACACAAAATTGTAGAAAAGTCTTTGTGGTACTTACTTTCTCTAAAGGTTGTCCTTTACTAGTATGGTCCATTGAAGATGGCATATCGTACATTGGTGGTTTCTGAGCTTGTTGTGACTGATATAGATGCATCGTTCTGCTTGAGAAACTCTTGTCTAGCCTCCTTAAATGTTTCCTTTTCTTTTCACGCATAAAACTTCTTATGTGGCTTAGTATTATTCTTAACCCATTGGTGTTGAGTTGGATCTTGTTTTGCTGCTTCAACCCTTGTCTTAGATCCTCCTTGAGTGACTATATTGATGTTTCTCAAATCATCTCTGGCTTCTACAGAAATCCACTGGACATTCTGATTGTTATGGTTCCTTTTTTCATGGATCTTTCCCAAGATTGTTGGGAAGTCTTCTATGTCATGGTCTTTTGCGCGACAGTACATACATGTCGTTGGTGGAAGTGTAAAATCCCTTGCATAATGTCCTAGTTGTTTGCAGTTGTGGCACACTATTGGTCCTATGCCTCATCCAATTCCTCCTATGCCTTGTCCTCGACCTCTTTATCCACTTCAATCTCCTTCCACTGCGTTGTCCTGGGGTACCTGGTTATACTGTGCATGGTTATACTAT
Source organism: Picea mariana (assembly GCA_032191745.1). Lineage (NCBI taxonomy): Eukaryota > Viridiplantae > Streptophyta > Pinopsida > Pinales > Pinaceae > Picea > Picea mariana. The sequence goes on along the minus strand of JASDQU010011578.1, from coordinate 205,459 downwards.
GGTTGTGCATTATTGTACTACAGTTGCGCATTGTTGTATGGTGGTGGTACCTAGATGACCTGAAGTGAAGCTTGTCCTGTCATCATTTCTACTTGCACCCTACAAGTGTATGAAGTTCTTTCTCTCATCATCTCCATCATTCTAAAATCCTTATCATCATGACCCACTAATTTGCAAAAATTGCAATATGAACTTTTTGGTATTGTCTTATACTTTTGCATCATAAGAAAATTATATGGATCATGCACATGCATCTTAAAAATCTCACACCATGGTCATCATGTTGGCAAGGGGTTTGGCACCCCTGTTTCCATGTACTCCGCAAAAGTTGGACATTCATTCTTATGGTGTCCTTTTGTCCTCCATAGCGTACACCAAACAACTTCTTTTTTTCTCTTTGCCCTTATTCTGGTTAAGTTGAAATGTTAGATTTTTTAAATCCTCCTTCAGCTCCTCTATTGTTGGATCTGTTTGCTAATACTAGTTCTCTTCCAGTTGCAAGGTTTCCTACAGAGCCTCTGCCTGAGTTTGGAACTCTTGTTGTCTTAACAGATACTTCAAGTATGGTAATAGTGAGTTCACAAATAAGTGCCTATGTTGCATGTTAGTAATTGAATATTTCGACTTACCTTTCAAACGTTTAAATATTTGATCAATCTCCCAAACAGACTCACCTGGTTTCTGCCTGATTTCAATCATTTCATTCATGTACTGATCTTATAAGCTTGGCTTCTAAAATTCATTTACCAATAGTTTTTTCACATCTACGATAGTCTTTGGTACTCCCCGTGGATTGTTTACATCCAGGCTCATGTACTGGTCTAGAATGGTCTCTTAGTGTGATAGCTAACTATGTGAGCTTTGTATCCTCATCTGTGATCTTATTTTCTTCCTAGAACTTCTCAGAAATGAATAAGTGTTTTTCAGGGTCCTTTGATGCCTCTCCCTGAAATTCTAGTAATCTGATCATGGGATCATGTCCTGCCATTTTGAACTATGTTGAACTACTGCCTCCACTCAGTGTAGATAATTGACTGTTGGTTCCTGAAATTGCTCCCCCAATTGATTTTCCTTGATTAGATCCTTGTCTTGTTGTTTTTCTTCCACTAAAATTCAATTGTCTAAACTCTAGTTTTTTTTCTGGTGTATTAGTCGCACATGGGGTTGTAGGTCCACACTGACGGTGATATGGATTGTATTTTTTTCTATTATTACTGATCCTGGAACTCTTTCTTTCCTTTCATATGCTGCGCACAGGATTTATATTACACATTATTTTGGTCATCTTAGTGATCCATTGACAACATGTGTTCATGTTCCCAAAATATACTATCTTCATGAGGAAAGTGACTAGCTTTCTCTTATCAAAAACCTTATTAAGGAGGATCATCACAGTTTTCACCAAAAGAAGGGTGCGATGATGCCTGATCGTCACCCTCTGGCCTAAAAATAGCATGCAACTTCTCTGCGGTCTTCTCTACAGCTGGGGTACGATGATGTCAAAAGACTAAGAAAAGGTTAAGTTTCACAAAATTTCTAGAAGGTGAGGTGGTGTCTGTATGGTTTGGATCCTACTCACTTTTCTAATTTGGTGGGATCATCCTAGTCTCTTTAACCATCTCTCTTTCCCCTATATAAAGAGGTATTTCTCATGGAAAATGCTAAGGTTGATTTGAAGGTTAATGAAGGTTGAATAGGATAAATATTGGATGAGGAGTTCTACTTCAGTTCATTCTTGAGGGCTTCATTTCAGTTTATCAAGTCATTGTGGATCTTCTTCATTCAAGATCGGAGCAAGTGTGTGTGTTGGAGAAAAGGTTCATCCGAAGGGGACCTTGCAACATCCAAGCTTTGGTTGTAATCTCCACTTTCATTATTATATGATATAGTGATATGTTTCTTTCCCATAAAACTCATCTTGTTTTATTGTATGATTCCTTGATCACGTACATAGGTTCTCATTGAGTATATTATTGTTTTCACTTTGGTTGGCTTGTGTTCCCTTGTAGATTCAATATCATAGCAGCAATGGAGTGGAGCTAGGACAACACTGGAAAAAGGAAGCGATATTTAAATGGTATGTTGCCCATCTCTTGCTAGATAGTAAACTCAATGATTAAAGATTAGGGAAAGTGTCATATTTTGTTATGTTTTGTTCTAGATCTAGGTGGATCTAGGGAGGTCTATTTATGTTCGCATTTACTAATAAGTCCCATAAAAAAATTGGCAACTCCACTGGGGAAATGACCTCATTTTGATTTTTTGCTTTCCATTTTCCTTTAGCCTACCTTCCTATTATAAATTTCAGTCTCTGATTCTGTGGATGGTCCATTTGGACTCCCTGGGTTTAGAAGTTCTTTTAGATTTTTTGTCTTTCTTCCAAAATTTTCAAATTTACAGAGATCGTCGCACTATACCTTATTGATATCCTCTGACGACCCTGAGACTTCACTCTCTTCTTAGCCAATCCAGTGTGATGACGTCGCACTCTTCTCTGCCAATAGCCTATGACGACTTCAGCTCCTCGCACCGTGTCCCATACCCAACCTACAATGACTCCTTTAGGTTTTGATGGAGTGAGTCATTTTGTCTTTTACCACCAAGATTTTCTTTAGTAGCATGGGGTCAACTTCCTATGTCCCTTATTGATTCATTCCTGAGTTTAACACTTTCCTATTGATTGGTTTTTAGTGATTGAAAGTCTTTCTTTGTATTTTGCAAGTTTTTTGCTCATGCTCATTATCATAAGGATATAATCTCAGATCGTCATCTGGGTGCTTGTTTGACAAAGGGTCTTTGGTTGTTTTTAAGTTTTGGATTCATTTTGTTTTTCATATTGGTTTTTTATTAAGAAACAATTTTCTCTTTCTTATGTCAAGAGCTTTTCGTGTCTTTTTCGTTTTTGTCTACATTACGAATTTGATTTGGGAATTGTGTTGAGAATGTCTTAATTTTCTTGGATTACGTTTTCCTTTCGTTATCACACCTTTGATTTTGTCTTGGAAAGGAATAATTGAATTCATTTATTATTTTTAAGTAATCCCTTATACAAAAAATTTTACATTCGAAATATTTGTAAAGAGAAGAAATTGGAAAATTTTTAGTTCATGATTGTTTGGAATCGTGTTTATTCAGAATTAAGAAATTGCAATTGGTAGCTTGTTGTACTTCAAAAGAAATACCTTCTCCCTACTATAACTAGAGTTCATTGAATTGAAAAATTGCATATTCATCTCCTTTTTCATTTTATTGGGTCAAGGTCACAACATCAACAGTTTCATTTCCATCTTCCTTTTTGAGTAAGCAACAACCTCTAAAAAATGGTGTAAATTTAAAATTTATTAGTAACTTTTATTTTCTAGGGATTTTTGTTAGAATATAATGGATGTGCTTGTTTAACCATAGACAATATAACTATTGTCACCCAACCATAGGTTGAATCCACCCCCGAGAACCTTAACCTTGATAGAGAATCATTCTGAAAGAAAACCCTAGACTGGATAGCTAAACAAAGGTGGCGCACCTTTCTCCAAGGATAGCGCACCAAGCAAGAGTAACAAGAGCTGATCATAGAGTCCAAACCATAATCAAGAGAGAGTCTAAGCCAAAACCGAAATTTTCTAGTTGGAGCAACTCCAACAGTAGCTCTCCTCCAAACTTGCACACAAACTTCCCAACTGCATTGCGCACAAGTGTTGCTTCTGCAGTTCTGAGAATACTGGCCAGAATGAAGACTAGCCTCCTGTATTTATACTATTTCTGGCAGAGTACCTGGGCCAACTTCTCATTTTAGGTGCTAATTATTTAGTATATAACATTTCCTTTAGCCGACTTCTTCTCTTGGAGGCTAATAGCCTAATACAAGTCATTCTCTTGAGCCGAATTGTCTTCTAGGGTTATTAACCAATTAATTAGGGTTTCTTCTTGCTTCCCGAAATATTCTATTCTCGTCAGGTTTACACATGGAGGTAAATACCTCTCGCAGCTACCATAATATCAACACTCCCTCCTAGCTAGGGTGGTATTGAAGATAATGGTCTTGAGAACAAACATACCATTCACCTGGTAGCATCAATATATTTGTATATGCTATCTCATGATTAGATCATGAGCACCATCATCACTATCAATGTCATCATCTGCATCATCTCTCAAAACCATACTCCATCTGAGTAATTAGACATGATGTTGGATAATTCACTCACTCCACAGAGTGACATAAGAGTCATTCTTCTAATCCGGACATATGTCCTAGAATAATAAATCTTCATCAACAACATGATTTTCATTCTTGCAATCAGAAGAAACATTTTCTTTCTGTTGAATATGCTTATCAAATTCATCACAACAATTTTAAAAAAAGGCTTTCAGCTGAAAAATCTTCTTTACAAAATATATTGAAAGCATTATGAAAACTTGCCAATGAGTTAATACTTGAAGCTGGAAGAGATCTACAAAAGTCAAGGGATGCTCCCTTCAATGAGTATCTGAAAATATTGATCTTGACATCCTCATGCACAATCTGACATTCATGAATAAACTCATGAAAATCTAGCAGATGCTCAGTCGGAACCTCCCAATATCTACCTTTAAATGTAGGAAGGGTACCTTCCCATTCAGCTCTGCTAGGAATTGGGTTTGGAAAACCAATGACATATGAAAAATCATAAAAAGAAAACCTTTGAGCCAACATGGCTTCCATGCTTGGATCCAGTGGAGTTGCCTATTAATATTTGGACAGTGGAGTCGCCATGGTGAAAGATTTGTAGTCATGTATCTGTCCCCTTCCTGTTCACCATCAAGAAGTGGATCTGATCGTTGGCATTCTCTCAGGGATAAATACTTCATGTCTCTGTCCCCGGTAGCGGTGCCAAAATATGTTAGTGCTAGAAGTTGCCCCCAGACTGCTATAGGGTCAAGCCTAGCACATCTTCAGTTATTGCAATGGTTTTGTAAATAAGGATGTGTTTGGGTTTTGAAATAAGGTCCATAGGTCCTAGAAATGGAGTACCAAGAGACAAATCGACTTGATCATGGCCCTGGAGGGCCCATCCTTTCATTATTTAGTGCCTCCACTTTGTCAGCAGCAACAACATCCATCACCTTGGCATGGTCCTGTAGTAGAGATGGATCTTTCTCCATGAGGTAATGAGTATGGGTATCATGGTATGTGTCACTTTGATCCTCAAGACCTTTGAATATGTGGATTTAATTATTTTTTCTTCTAACATGTGCTTCGATCTTATGCTTTTCCACTTGACAACACCTAGGGGGAATGATAGGATGTCGTAGTAAGTTGGTACCCATAGGGTTTGAGTTGTCACTCGGGGAATTCATGAAAGGCCATCGTCCTCTCCCACCATACTTACCACTTTTCATATTTTTCCTGCTCATACATCCCATTACACAGGTCTGAGCATTGGGTTGGCCATATATATAAGGGTTGTACCTTGGCTTGTGGGAAGAAGGGGCTAAAGGCCCAGAGGGAAAAAGTAGTTGGCAAAAGATAAAATCCAAAAGAATGAAACCTTGAAATGCTTCGCCCAGAGATCCTCGAGAAATAAATAAAAATCTTCTCAGTAAGAAACAGAGGGACCCATACAAAATAATAAAACAAGACCTAGTTAGATGATAGGGGGTCTTATCACGAGCTAGCCTATTAGGTCCATGGGCATGTAGCGGTATGACACTACCAACAATTGGTCACCATGCCAGGGTAGTGGCTCCTGGTGGCATAACCGAGAGAAAGGGGGTCTCATCACGAGCCAACCTTCTTATTTCCATGAAATGCTTGTGGGTAACATTGCCACCACTAGTCCCCAGGCCAGGGAAGTGTCCTCTGACTATCCTCTTGAAAGAAAATGCAATAAGAATAAAGGTAAAAGGAATAAATGGGCTTGGAAACATTTGCATCCATGACAGGTGCAACTCACTCTCTTTAGAGGAACCCGCAGGTAAGCCATACATTTACCTGCTTTCACTGCACCCCTTGCCCAGACATCCCTTACCACCTCATCCACTCACATGGCCTAGGTTTGACTTCTCCTAGAAACATCCCACATCCAATGAGAATTAGCCCAATAGGACGTACTAGCATTTCCTCCAAACTTGGCTTGTAGATTAGTATAATGTATTTGAGCACTTGTCCGGGTAAAGGGGGTTTTATGCACATGCACATGTTTAGTAAACTTGATGATTAGATGTGATTGACATTTCTATGATCCCTTTGACTTATGAGCCCATGGAGGGTGTATCTTTTGATTTTGCAGAGCCACACCCGATGGACAAGTACCTCGATGGACAAGTACACATAGGGAGATGATTAGTTCAGACCTCCATGGGGATAAAATCCCACCAAATGGATGTTGAGACCCCAACAGGGGGCATAGATAGATCGGAGGATTGCATCAGAGAGAGAGAGGAGGACGTTTCACCAGGAGCAACCTGGCAGGCCTAGACACAGGGGGTTGTGCCCTTTCCATCATGATGTAGGCCTTGGAAGGCCCATGACATCACTTAGGTCAGCCATGATGTCATCCAACATTTTGGGAGGTTTTGGAGGTAGTTGTGTGCTAAGTGGCATGTGTGGCAGGTTCGTGAGGCCCAAGAATGCCTAACGTTTTGCTCTAGGAGGCCAGCATTGCCCAAAAAGGGCCCAACGTCACCTTAAAGGGGCATGACATCACCTTAACATCTTGATTTAGGGTTTAATTATGAAATTTAATGTAAAAACTGGTTATTATTTGTAATTGGCCATGTCGTCCTTTTTGACCTAATTTTGGTCTTTGGTATTGTATATGTTAGGACCCTATAAATTATAGAAAATCAGTATTCTGACTAATATCTACTTCAGGCATAAAGCAAATTGTTCATGGCTCATAGTGAAAATGCAAAGTTGGCAAAACGCTCTCAACACTTCTTCTCGGGATGTCGTAAATAAAAAATCTTCATGCATTATGGATCTTTACAACACCTGTCTCTCAGGTTTATTATACTTCTCCTGGTGGTGATTGGGAAAAAGCTCTTCAATTTTGGTTTTTTTTTTTTTAAATAAATAATTTCGGTGCTTCAAGGATTATTTAAATAAAAAATTTAAATAATTTCGGTGCTTCAAAGATTATTTAAATACAACCATTTGGTTCATACAACCAAGACGACGGATCGACAGTGGAGTTTGATGGTGATAATGCTGCAAACGAATCTGGCGGGGTGTCTTTGCGCATACACTTGTCAGATGGAAAGCATCAAATGCCAAACACAAATGAAGATTTGAAGATTCCCAGACGATTAGTTTTTCACACAGCCGTTCTGAAGTTTTTGCTAGTTGTGTTGTTGTGTAGTTGTAGGTTGAGCCTTTAAGGGTTATGAGCACGTGTTATTGATTTTTCTACTTTGTTGCCTACGCATGGATATGGAGCTCTGGAGCCTCTGCCATCAAAATTAACAGGAAATCGATGCTCTTGCACATCAATAATCGAACACCATAGGAGGATACAACACCGAACAAGTTGGAATGATCGACAGAGATTTAGTGACAAGGGTTTAGACTTTGAATTCCTATACACCCCGAGGAGCGCATTGTTGTTTTCTGATTTTGGGAAAGTTTCCTCTGTACGTGCAAACCAAACCCAGGTTGACCTCACCTTCCGTCTCTTAGATGAGATCGTATCTAATGGAATTTTTCCTGATTTTATAGAGTTACAACACTAGTTTTGAAGCTCTCACCACCGCACGTGAATTGGAGAAAGCGCTGGAGGCCATTACATATCTCGTCGCCGATGCCAACCTCGATTGCTTGACCATGGGATCTCTGTTGGTCATGGACGCTATCCATACCTCATATACACAGCAAACGTCAAAACAAAGATAAATCTGTCGGTTTTCCTATCCATTGTGAAAGCAAGCAAATGCTGGAAATATGGGATCTGTAAACTTACTTTCGGTGCATGACTTCTACTCAAGTTTTCGAGTGTAAATTGAAGTCGAGGAAACAAAAATGACCAGGGATCATAACGGATGTCAGAAATTGTTGATAGTATTAACAAAGGCAGGAAATTTTTTGGCTTTTCACTCTGGAGACAATCACATTGTATAGTCACAGTTACTTCCTGTTTTCCGGAAATTGGAAGAATGTCAAGCTCCTTCCAGTTTGAAGGTCCTTCTTTGGCGGGTACCCCACTAGCATGCTTTATATGAGCGTCCAACGGTTCTGATAATGGAGAAATGTGGTCTAGGACTTGATGATACAAGAATTCTCTCATTTGTAGATTCTCACAGTGACAAAAACTTGAATCTCATAGGTTTTCCTATCCCATATCTCAAGTGATTTCTCTGCCAATGACAGATTCAACTGAGCAACGGCTAAATCTTTTTGTTGATAACAATGCAAGGGCACAATTGTTTCCCAGAACCAAAGAAGCACTGTCCATTTTTCTTAAACAGATGTCAAACATCTACTTATATTGATATAGAAAAAGGATCAATCCGAGGTTATGGTATCAGTAATCAGGATGTGTTAGATATGGTGTTTAAGGATTATTGCTTCATAACTAGAGAACTATGGTCTGTATTGTTTCTTTCTGGATTGGAGAAAATTGTCACCATTGTCACAAAATGTCAGGTGAGGTGGTCCAAACACAAGCAAATGTTCCTGCTCTTGCAATAGAAGAAATAGCTCCTGTGGCGATATCACTGACATAAATATTGTTTAGTAAAGTTGGCAGCATCCGAAAAATTCTTTGAAAATAGAGTATTTGGTTAAAAATCCAAAGAAAAACAGTGAGCAGTGTCAAACGATGCCACTTCACTGATAATCGTCCAAGATTTGGGGTAACAATTGAAAGAATTTTTCTCCCAGATTATGTGGTCGAATATCCCTGTTTTCGAGGCATCCAAATAATACAAATAGCAAAATATCCCAGCGTTTAGGCATTGGTTGAGTCATTTAGCAGTCAGGGAACAGGGCACATTTGGTAACAGTTACTCATTCGATGGAACAAATACAGGTTTTGGCTGAGGGATCGTGGCAGAGTATCTCTATTTCCCAGACAGAGAACAAGAATTCAAAGGGACAAGTGGCCATTAGTTCCATAATTCAAGGGATAGGCATCAACAACCTTCTAGCAAATTTGTGACAACCAAGCAACAGTTTCAAAATTTAATTTTCCTTTAGTTTACTGTTTTGTTTGTAGGAGACAGTTTACAAGTGTCATTTGGTTTTTGTAATTGTTTTCTATTTTGAAATGAAGTAGAGATCCCAAGCTATTAGCATTCGGATCATCAGCCAGAAGACAAGGATAGACCCACTATTGTAGGTTGTTGGGTTCAATTCATAGGAATCTAATGTGGCCATAAGTTTCTATATATTGAATCAAATTTGATGTAAAAAGGGTCGGAACCTATTGAAGGGATACTTTCCCAAATATTGTAATGAGCTCATAGAGCCCCCTTTTTTAAAATCTGCAGGTATACAAGAACATATTGTTTTCAGGATTCATGTGCCATGGCTATTGGTGAAGTGCTTCTCTTGTAAATTGTCTCTCTGTTTTCGTATGTTTTTTCCTTTCCATATTATCTTGCAGAAGTTTATGAGCAGAATTTGTTGAAAGATACACTCTGTTTCTGGCTGCGGATAATATTAATGTTTTCTTCTGATATTCAGTGGCAGAATTCTTCATTGCTTTATTGCTAAATTGATCTTCTATCTTTTTCTTCTATCTCGCTTCATTTAAATTTACCGAATCCAGTAGTATGTCTACCTTGCCCTATTTCATTTGAGATTGATACTTTTGCAAATTGATCACCTCGACTTCTTTGACTCCATTGCCCTAGTGGTTTTCCTGCGTTGTTCCAACCAAGCATTTAAAAACCAAAACCAAATCTATCATAACTAGCCTAATACCCTATTTCAAACCAAGCTAAATAATACAGAGAGAGCCCTCTCTGAGTCTTGGAGGGCTAGATCCAAGACTCCAAGTAGTTGAAATAGTTATCTCTGTCAATTTCTCCCTCAGCCTGAGAAATTATAGAGTGATAACATTTTGCTGACCATACTGCGGATGAGATTTCGAGTTCTCCAGAAAAATATATCAAGTTCATATTTGAATTCTGATGGTGAACAGAAGCTGAACACAGGAAGGCTGTACCATTCACCTGGCGACTCCATTGTTCAGGATCCCGAGCTTCAAAGGTCAGAGCGATTTTACTGCCAAAGAATTCATATTTCAGAATATTGATGGTGATCCGAGATGACAGGGTATGTGGCAAACCCTCTCTCTGGTGAAATATTACAAACTTTGAGGGATGAGTTAGCAAAATTTCAGATTGATGAGATTTTCTCAAAAGCAATATTTCTTTGTTTGAAATCTAGTTGATTCACATCTGAAGGTAAGAGTTGTTTTCTTGGTTTAGCTGCTGAAAGATTAAAAAATGAATTTGAACCTTTGGATGTTCCAATTGAATCATATGATTTCCAAGATCCTAAACAGTTCTTGGAAAGCCTTCCTCCTCCACAAAGAGAGGAAATTGTTATACCATTTGACTTGCAAATAGAGGAAGGACATGGTTGTGCGCCTGATTTTGTAGCGTTGGAATCAAGGATCAGCCTTGATGAAGGATTTGAAGAGGTTATCCAGGATCAACTTGTCATGGAGAGCATAAAAGGTATATCAATAAATTATGAATTTATCGATCCTGTAGCTGATTATATGAAGAATTTTTCCAGTCCCATTGTACACATTCATTTACAGTTTCCATTACACTACACACCTTGGGTTTTCCAGACAGAGGGTCAAATTGTCTCTCTAATGTTTTTAATAAACAGTCAAGAAGCCAATGTATATAATCAGTTGCTTGACTGGCTGCACTGGCACTATTGTATCATTTAGAACAACAAAATCATCAGTAGATTAGAGTAGGTAGGAGTGTGCCAATAAGCTCAACAGGATGAGCACTTTTTCTTTTCCAGTTCTTCATAGTTTTATCTTTTGTTTGGTTTGTATCCCTCCAGTTTGGAACAGGTAGAAGACATGGCAACATGCTTCAAATTGGGAACAACCCAATGGATAAGACAGCTAGTCTGCACACTCAGAGATCCTAGATTCTTGACACCTCATGCTGAGCTGCCATCCCCAGGTGGAGCCTATGTTAGGACCCTATAAATTATAGGAAATTAGTATTTTGACTGATATCTACTTCAGGCATAAGGTAGATTGTTCATGGCTCATAGTAAAAATGAAAAGTTGGCAAAACGATCTCAACACTTCTTCTTGGGATGTCGTAAATAAAAAATCTTCATGCATTATGGATATTTACAACACCTGTCTATCAGGTTTATTATACTTCTCCTGGTGGTGATTGGGCAAAAGTTCTTCAATTCTGGTTTATTCTTTTTTTTATAAATAATTTCGATGCTTCAAAGTTTATTTAAATAAAAAATTTAGTGGCCAAGGGCCAATTTCCAAGTGCTCAACACTGAGAGTAAGCACCTACATCAACAACACATGTTAGTTACCAAAGCAACAACACACAAGCTAGAAACCAAATGCCAACGCCAAGCACAAGTGGATAGCCTTGGGCTCACTTCATCGGAATACATTGTAGCTATTGGCATATATCAATACTCATACATGTTTTCTCCTCATGAATGTGGGATTAATCCCCAAAACTTTAAAAATAAAAACACAGAGTTACTCTGTGTGCCCAGGTGTCGACCGGAGTTCATGTGTCAAGTAATGGCCAAGCGTTGACAGCCAATGTGTGCAGGTTCAGATGTTAACGCGCCATATGTAGTGGAGATCATGCGCCAAAGTGATTGTGTAGCTTTCCAAAACATGTATCAGGTCAAAGGTCGCAACCCGTACACTCTCGATTGCTATTCTTGCTCAGGTAAAGACCCGTCTCATTATTTCGGTGAGCAACTAACTTGAGTAACATAACAAAGGTCATGGGTGAGAGGGTCTACATAGAATTTCCCTCATGATATCCCTTTGCCATTTTCTTCATGCAACCAAGATGACGAATCGACAGTGGATTTTGATGAGTTTGATGGTGATAATGCTGCAAACTAATCTGGCGAGGTGTCTTTGCGCCTACACCTGTTAGATGGAAAGCATCAAATGCCAAACGCAAATGAAGATTTGAAGATTCCCAGACAATTAGTTTTTCACACAACCATTATGAAGTTTTTGCTAGTTGTGTTGTTGTGTAGTTGCAGGTTGAGCCTTTAAGGGTTATGAGCACGTCTTATTGATTTTGCTACTTTGCTACCTACACATGGATATGGAGCTCCGGAGAATCTGCCATCAACATTAACAAGAAATTGATGCTCTTGCACATCAATAATCGAACACCATAGGAGGATCCAACACGGAACAGGTTGGAATGATCGGCAGAGCTTTAGTGACAAGGGTTTAGACTTTGAATTCCTATACATCTTGAGGAGCGCATTGTTGTTTTCCGATTTATGGAAAGTTTCCTCTGTACATGCGAACCAAACCCAGGTTGACCTCACTTTTTTCCTCTTAGACGAGATGGTATCTAATGGCATTTTTCCTGATTTTAAAGAGTTACAACACCAGTTTTGAAGCTCTCACCACCGTGCGTGAATTAGAGAAAGCACTGGAGGCCATTACAGATCTCGTCGCCAATGCCAACCTCGATTGCTCGACCATGGGATATCTGTTGGTCATGGATGCTATCCATACCTCATATACACAACAAACGTCAGAATAGAGATAAATCTGGTGGTTTTCCTATCCATTGTGAAAGTAGGCAAATGCTGGAAATATGGGATCTGTAAACTTACTTTCGGTGCATGACTTCTACTCAAGTTTTCAAGTGTAAATTGAAGTTGAGGAAACACAAATGACCAGGGATCATAGCGGATGTCGGAAATTGTTGATAGTATTAACAAAGGTAGGAAAATTTTTGGCTTTTCACTCTGGAGACGATCACATTGTATAGTCACAGTTGCTTCCTGTTTTCCAGAAATCGGAAGAATGTCAATCTCCTTCCAGTTTGAAGGTCCTTCTTTGGTGGGTACCCCACCAACAATGCTTTATATGAGAGTCCAACGGTTCTGATAATGGAGAAATTTGGTCTAGGACTTGATGATACAAGAATTCTCTCATTTGTAGATTCTCACAGTGACAAAAACTTGAATCTTATAGGTTTTCCTATCCCATATCTCAAGTGATTCCTCTACCAATGACAGATTCAACTAAGCAACAACTACATCTTTTTGTTGATAACAATGCAAGGGCACAATTGTTTCCCAGAACCAAACAAGCACTGTCCATTTTTCTTAAACAGATGTCAAATATCTACTTATATTGATATAGAAAAACAATCAATCCGAGGTTATGGTATCAGTAATCAGGATGTGTTAGATATGGTGTTTAAGGATTATTGCTTCACAACTAGAGAACTATGGTCTGTATTATTTCTTTTTGGATTGGAGAAAATTGTCACCACTGTCACAAAATGTCAGGTGAGGTGGTACACACACAAGCAAATGTTCCTTCTCTTTCAATAGAAGAAATAACTCTTGTGGCGATATCACTCGCATAAAGATTGTTTAGTAAAGTTGGCAGCATCTGGAAAATTCTTTGAAAAACAGAGTATTTGATTAAAAATCCAAAGAAAAACAGTGAGCAATGTCAAACGATGCCACTTCACTGATAATCATCCAAGATTTGGGGTAACAATTGAAAGAATTTTCTTCCCACATTATGTGGTAGAATATCCCTGTTTTCAAGGCATCCAAATAATACAAATGGAAAAATATCCCAGCGTTTAGGCATTGGTTGAGCCATTTAGCAGTCAGGGAACATGGCACATTTGGTAACAGTTACTCATTCAATGGAACAATGCAGATTTGGCTGAGGGATCGTGGCAGAGTATCTCTATTTCCCAGACAGAGGACAAGAAGTCAAAGGGACAAGTGGCCATTAGTTCCATATTTCAAGGGATAGGCATCAACAACCTTCCAACAAATTCGTGACAACCAAGCAACAGTTTCCAAATTTAATTTTCATTTAGTTTACTATTTTGTTTGTTTTAGGAGACAGTTTATAGGTGTCATTTGGTTTTTGTAATTGTTTTCTATTTTGAAATGAAGTAGAGATCCCAAGCTATTAGCATTCAAATCATCAGCCAAAGGATAAGGACAGATCCACTATTGTAGGCTGTTGGGTTCAATTCATAGGAATCTAATGTGGCCATAAGTTTCTATATATTGGATCAAATTTGATGTAAAAAGGGTTGGAACCTATTGAAGGGATACTTTCCCAAATATTGTAATGAGCTCATAGAGCCCCCTTTTTTAAAATCTATAGGGGTACAAGAACATATTGTTTTCAGGATTCATGTGCCATGGCTATTGGTGAAGTGCTTCTCTTGTAAATTGTCTCTCTGTTTTCATATGTTTTTTCCTTTCCTTATTATCTTGCAGAAGTTTATGAGCATGATTTGTTGAAAGATACACTCTGTTTCTGGCTACGGATAATATTAATGTTTTCTTCTGATATTCAGTGGCAGAATTCTTCATTGCTCTGTTGCTAAATTGATCTTCTATCTTTTTCTTCTATCTCACTTCATTTAAATTTATCGAATCCAGTAGCATGTCTACCTTGCCCTGTTTCATTTGAGATTGATACTTCTATAAATTGATCACCTCGGCCTCTTTGACTCCATTGCCCAGTGGTTTTCCCGCATTGTTCCAACCAAACATTTAAAAACCAAAACCAAATCTATCATAACTGGCCTAATACCCTATTCCAAACCAAGCTAAATCATACAGAGAGAACCCTCTCCGAGTCTTGGAGGGCTAGATCCAAGACTCCAAGCGGTTGAAATAGTTACCTCTGTCAATTTCTCCCTCGGCCTGAGAAATTACAGAGTGATAACATTTTGGCGACCATACTAGGGATGAGCTTTCGATTTCTCCAAAAAATATATCAAGTTCATATTTGACTTCTGATGGTGAACATAAGCCAAACACAGGAAGGCTGTACCATTCACCTGGCGACTCCATTGTTCAAGATCCCGAGCTTCAAAGGTTAGACTGACTTCACTGCCAAAGAATCCATATTTCAGAATATTGATGGTGATCCGAGATGATAGGGTATGTGGCAAACCCTCTCTCTGGTGAAATATTACAAACTTTGAGGGATGAGTTAGAAAAATTTCATATCGATGAGATTTTCTCAAAAGAAATATTTCATTGTTTGAAATCCAGTTGATTCACATCTGAAGGTAAGAGTTGTTTTCTTGGTTTAGTTGCTGAAAGATTAGAAAATGAACTTGAACCTTTGGATGTTCAAATTGAATCATATGATTTCCAAGATCCTAAGTAGTTCTTGGAAAGCCTTCCTCCTCCACAAAGAGAGGAAATTGTTATACCATTTGACTTGCAAATAGAGGAAGGATATGGCTGTGCGCCTAATTTTGTAGAGCTGGAATCAAGGATCAGCCTTAAAGAAGGAATTGAAGAGGTTATCTAGGATCAACTTGTCATGGAGAGCATAAAAGGTATATCAATAAATTATGAATTTATTGATCCTGTAGCTGATTATATGAAGAATTTTTTTGATCCCATTGTACACATTCATTTACAGTTTCCATTACACTACACACCTTGGGTTTTCCAGGCAGAGGGTCAAATTGTTTCTCTAATGTTTTTAATAAACATTCAAGAAGCCAATGTATATAATTAGTTGCTTGACTGGCTGTACTGGCACTATTGTATCTTTTAGAACAACAAAATCATCATTAGATTAGAGTAGGTAGGAGTGTGCCAATAAGACCAACAGGATGAACACTTTTTCTTTTCCAGTTCTTCATAGCTGACTTGAGTAACATACCAAAGGTCATGGGTGAGAGGGTCTACACAGTATTTCCCTCATGATATCCCTTTGCCATTTTCCATTTGCTTCATGCAACCAAGACGATGGATCGACAGTGGATTCTGATGAGTTTGATGGTGATAATGCTGCAAACGAATCTGGCGGGGTGTCTTTGCGCCTACACCTGTCAGATGGAAAGCATCAAATGCCAAACACAAATGAAGATTTGAAGATTCCCAGACAATTAGTTTTTCACAAAGCCGTTATGAAGTTTTTTCTAGTTGTGTTGCTGTGTAGTTGCAGGTTGAGCCTTTAAGGGTTATGAGCACGTGTTATTGATTTTGCTACTTTGCTGCCTACACATGGATATGGAGCTCCGGAGCATCTGCCATCAACATTAATAGGAAAGCGATGCTCTTGCACATCAATAATCGAACTCCATAGGAGGATCCAACACATAACAAGTTGGAATGGTCGACAAAGATTTAGTGTATAGGTTTAGACCCCGAGGAGCGCAGTGTATAGTGTATAGGAAATCGATGCTCTTGCACATCAATAATCGAACACCATAGGAGGATACAACACCGAACAAGTTGGAATGATCGACAGAGATTTAGTGACAAGGGTTTAGACTTTGAATTCCTATACACCCCGAGGAGCGCATTGTTGTTTTCCGATTTTGGGAAAGTTTCCTCTGTACATGCAAACCAAACCCAGGTTGACCTCACCTTCCGTCTCTTAGACGAGATGGTATCTAATGACATTTTTCCTGATTTTAAAGAGTTACAACACCAGTTTTGAAGCTCTCACCACCACGTGTGAATTGGAGAAAGCGTTGGAGGCCATTACAGATCTCTTCGCTGATGCCAAACTCGATTGCTCGACCATGGGATCTCTGTTGGTCATGGACGCTATCCATACCTCATATGCACAAAAAACGTCAGAACAAAGATAAATATGGCGGTTTTCCTATCCATTGTGAAAGCAGGCAAATGCTAGAAATATGGGATTTGTAACTTACTTTCGGTGCATGACTTCTACTCAAGTTTTCGAGTGTAAATTGAAGGTGAGGAAACAAAAATGACCAGGGATCATAACGGATATCGGAAATTGTTGATAGTATTAATAAAGGCAGGAAATTTTTTGGCTTTTCACTTTGGAGACGATCACATTATATAGTCATAGTTGCTTCCTGTTTTCCGGAAATCAAAAGAATGTCAAGCTCCTTCCAGTTTGAAGGTCCTTCTTTGGCGGGTACCCCACCATGCTTTATATGAGAGTCAAACGGTTCTGATAATGGAGAAATGTGGTCTAGGACTTGATGATACAAGAATTCTCTCATTTGTAGATTCTCATAGTGACAAAAACTTGCATCTTATAGGTTTTCCTATCCCATATCTCAAGTGATTCCTCTACCAATGACAGATTCAACTGAGCAACGGCTACATCTTTTTGCTGATAACAATTCAAGGGCACAATTGTTTCCCATAACCAAAGAAGCACTGTCCATTTTTCTTAAACAGATGTCAAATATGTACTTATATTGATATAGAAAAAGGAACAATCCAAAGTTATGGTATCAGTAATCAAGATGTGTCAGATATGGTGTTTAAGGATTATTGCTTCACAACTAGAGAACTATGGTCTGTATTGGTTTTTTTTGGATTGGAGAAAATTGTCACCATTGTCATAAAATGTCAGGTGAGGTGGTCCACACACAAGCAAATGTTCCTGCTCTTGCAATAGAAGAAATAGCTCCTGTGGCGATATCACTGACATAAATATTGTTTAGTAAAGTTGGCAGCATCCGAAAAATTCTTTGAAAAACAGAGTATTTGGTTAAAAATCCAAAGAAAAATAGTGAGCAGTGTCAAACGATGCCACTTCACTGATAATCATCCAAGATTTGGGGTAACAATTGAAAGAATTTTTCTCCCAGATTATGTCGCAGAATATCCTTGTTTTCGAGGCATCCAAATAATACAAATGGCAAAATATCCCAGTGTTTAGGCATTGGTTGAGCCATTTAGCAGTCAGGGAACAGGGCACATTTGGTAACAGTTACTCATTCGATGGAACAAATACAGGTTTTGGCTGAGGGATCGTGGCAGAGTATCTCTATTTCCCAAACAGAGGACAAGAAGTCAAAGGGACAAGTGGCCATTAGTTCCATAATTCAAGGGATAGGCATCAACAACCTTCCAGCAAATTCGTGACAACCAAGCAACAGTTTCCAAATTTAATTTTCCTTTAGTTTACTATTTTGTTTGTTTTAGGAGATAGTTTACAGGTGTTATTTGGTTTTTGTAATTGTTTTCTATTTTGAAATGAAGTAGAGATCCCAAGCTGTTAGCATTCAGATCATCAGCCAGAAGAGAAGGACAGATCCACTATTGTAGGTTGTTGGGTTCAATTCATAGGAATCTAATGTGGCCATAAGTTTCTATATATTGGATCAAATTTGATGTAAAAAGGGTCGGAACCTATTGAAGGGATACTTTCCCAAATATTGTAATGAGCTCATAGAGCCCCCTTTTTTTTAAATCTGCAGGGGTACAAGAACATATTGTTTTTAGGATTCATGTGCCATGGATATTGGTGAAGTGCTTCTCTTGTAAATTGTCTCTCTGTTTTCATATGCTTTTTCCTTTCCTTATTATCTTGCAGAAGTTTATGAGCAGAATTTGTTGAAAAATACACGTTGTTTCTGGCTGAGGATAATATTAATGTTTTCTTCTGATATTTAGTGGAAGAATTCTTCATTGCTCTGTTGCTAAATTGATCTTCTATCTTTTTCTTTTATCTCTCTTCATTTAAATTTACCGAATCCAGTAGTATGTCTACCTTGCCCTATTTCATTTGAGATTGATACTTCTGCAAATTGATCACCTCGGCCTCTTTGACTCCATTGCCCAATGGTTTTCCTGCGTTGTTCTAATTAAGCATTTAGAAACCAAAACCAAATCTATCATAACTAGCCTAATACCCTATTCCAAACCAATCTAAATCATACAGAGAGAGCCCTCTCTGAGTCTTGGAGGGATAGATCCAAGACTCCAAGCGGTTGAAACAATTACCTTTGTCAATTTCTCTCTCAGCCTGAGAAATTACAGAGTGATAACAATATAAATAAAGGGAAATTGCCTCTTATTTTTCATCATCTTTCACTCATACTTGTGAGGTCTGAAATTTTCTCCCTAATTAGGCTTTTATGACTGAAATTTGGTGCGCACTTGTTGAAGGAAGGCTATTCTTGGTGGAAAGTTTACAACTAGGTGATGTGCTAGATTGTTCTTGGTGAATGTAAGTAAAATTCTGCAATTCTTCTTTCTTTTGAATGATTATAATGTCTTTACTTTTAATCTTTCTCAAGATTATGAAATTGCTAGCTTAAAACCCTAGGATATTAAGCACATGTTATTGTCCTTATCTCAATTTCTATCCACCTACTAGATTGTGCCAAGGAGCCATTTTTCTTGAAGCCATTGCTAAGGGCCTTGCCATTGCAACACCTTAACACTTGTTGCTTCATCTTAGCCATCACTTGCTTCATTCTCTGAGTTAAAGAGGGAGGAAAATCTACTAAGACCTAGGGTTACCTACACCTTAGTAGTCATTTTCCCCTAGGGTTTGGTGGTTGAATCCTTGGCTTACCAACACTTCATCCATCAACTCCTCTTGTCTTTGGCTCAACTATTATCATCCTGCTCCTTCAACATTTGCAGCCACTTTATTGACTCCATTTTCCCTAAGAAAGCACTAGTCTAAGAACTCCATTGCGTTTTTTATCAAACAAACCTTCAAAATCTATTCTTCAAACAACCTACTTAACACTTTCTAACGCTAGAATAGCTTGATATACTAACCTACTTTATGTTGTTATTAAAGTAAGTTACAACCATTTACTGCATAATTAAAAGCTCATAAAGTAATTGTAAAAGGCCAAATTATAGTTTGTCTTATGTGCTTCTATCAAATGCTAATGATATGACTTCAATGGTTAATGGTTTTTTTAGTTAGCTTGAAGCTTGTCTTAAGACATTTTATGTGAAGTATTTCTCTATAAACATTGTTGTTATAAGATTTTTGTTTACTTCATCATATTCATCAAGCTTTCTTTGTTTAAGAAAGTCAATGGTTTATTGAAGTGCTAACCAACAAGTGCTCTTGCAAATATATAGTTTTCATGTTGCTTTGTTCCAAGCAGGTACACTTATGGCATGTTATATCTTAATTGGTTATTTAACCAGATTTTTTGATTGGTGGTGACTTGTGAGAGGGGACCTTTTACCCAACTACTTTCCTTTTACCTTCTCAAAACCCCGGGTTACCGGGGATTTCTCCTCTGGGCCTACCACCCTAAATAAAAAGAGACTTCCTATTGAGGTGACAATGATAGGATTAGTTTCCCATTTCGCCAATTTTCTTTCCATTTGCCTTTTATTTTATCAAAGTACAAATTGCACGATAACATTTTGGCGTCACTGCAAGGGAAAACTGAGTTAATTCTCCTCAAAGAAGACACTTTTTCGGTAAGCCTTTCTTCAAGAATATTTATCTTATCGGATTACCTGGTGACTCCACTAAGGATGATTCCCTTATCTCTTTGATAATTTCAAGAAAATTATCTGGTGACTCCACAATCCAAAAGGAGGTACAATAACCCTGTTCAATCCTTTATAAAAAAGCCTCCCTGAAACTCTCCAGTAGTGAAATCAATCTTCAGAGGCAGTCTTCCTTTAAACACAATGTCTAGCACGAGAAATCAGACCAATATCCCAAACCAAGCCAATAACCAAAGAAAATGGTCATCCAATCTTTTCAAACCACTAGACATGACAACTATACCAAGCTACCCTAGGAAAATACCCCCCAAGTATGAGAAATGGCTACCTAAATTCACCAGTAATGATGCAATCAATTCCTGGGAGCATATGAGCAATTTTTGGGCATTTTTCCAACTTCATCCCATTAGTGATGATGTTGAAGACTTGGTTATGAAATTTTTCTTTGCCACCCTCCTTGATGGCTCAAGACGTTGGTATAATAGTCTTCTTGATGGCAGTATTAAAACCATGGCTAAATTAGAATAAGTTTTTCTTAAACAATGGAGTATCAAGGAAGACCCCAACATGCTAATGACAAGGCTGGATAACCTTTCGAAACAAGAGAATGAGACAATTAGATAATTCCATAGTAGTTTTGAAACCTTGTTGTAGAAGATCCCTGTGAGTCATCATCCAACTCATAGTTTCCTTCTTTTCATTTACACCAAAGCCTTTACTGGTAAACTACGGTATCTCCTTAGAGATAAAAAACCCCAAATGATCCAAGAAGCTTAAGAAATATCCACAAGGATCAAAGAAAACCTTCTTTCATCCAAAATTGAACCTTTCTCATCCCCAAGAGTCAGAATGGACACTAAACCCAAGATAGTACACAATGTTGAGCATGCCTCAGACATTAGTGCTAGCTTGGCAAAGTTGCAGATGACTATAGATGGCATGGTAAAAAACCAAGAACAAATAATGAATAGGATTGTCAACCTAGAAAGGGCCCAACATCAAGCCCCTAGGGTTCCATACAAGGGTCAATTCTAGAAAGGGAACCAAGTTTTCAGACCAAATAACACTCAATAGGTTCCAAATACTTTAGCTCCTATGAATGTGGTGGATGAAAATCCTTCGTGCTTGCAATGCAGTGAGGCACACTGGGAGCATGAATGTCCTTACAACAATGGATGCCATGAACAAGTAAAAATAATGAACCATACCATAGAGGGTCCTCATATATGCCTTAATATTTCCCTAGAGGAACATCCATAGGGAATAAAAGAAGCATCTAGGAAGGCTAGGATGGAAGTGATAAACAACTTGGACCAAGAATCAAGAGAGAAATTGAATAAACAAGAATTCCAGGTGTATACTAGACATAAGAATCTCAACCAACCTCTCTCTACAAATCCTACGGTATCCCAAACAAGGCCTCCACCCATGAACATTCTCCTTCCTAGGAACCCTCCCAAAACTGAAAGAGTGGACTTGAAATTGGACTTTGAAGGGGCACTATCCAAGATGCATGTGACCATCCCCTTAAGAGAAGTCATCAAGGTACCATCCGTCAAGGAAAGATTTGATAATTTATTCAAAGGATTAGATGGACCAATGGACCCCCCTATCATGTTACAAGATGATCAATGTAGGGTCCAGTATGATGAACATCCACCTTTCTTCATGACATTGCTGATAAATAAGAAGAGCCTCAACAACTATATGCTAGATTCAGGGGTAGGTGCCAACATGATGTCCCTCAAGGTCATGCAATAATTGGGCCTAAAATTCACACGACCTTATGGGAAAGTGTGTGGCTTTGAGTCTCGAGCCATACCCACACATGGGGTAATTGAAAATGTAGAAGTATGACTTGATAAATACCCCGAGAAAGTGATCCATATCGACATAGTGGTGGTAGATGTCCCAGATGTGTGAAGGATGTTATTGTCTAGGAAATTTGCTTCAATGTTGGGAGGCACTCTTGATATGGAACTCACCTACATCAATGTACCTATGAAAAATGAAATAATAAGTTGTCTCCCGAATGTGTCACTGACCAAAATCCATGTGAAAGAAATTAGTAAACCCATCAAAGATGACAAGGCACATGAGAAAATCATGGAAAGTCTTTCTAAATTTTCCCCTGATGATATGCCCTTTTCTACAGAGGAAGAATTTGATAAAATAAAATGTCTGAAAAGAGAAGATTACCAACCACTCCTTGAGAAATATAAGGGTAAGGAAGTTGGGGTTGTCAAGCTATTAAAGAAAGGAGAAGACTGTGTTGATTCAACCATCCCAACAAGAATTTTTCACAACAAAGTCCCACCCTCCTCCCTTTGCACAATATTCTAGGGTTGTCCAAGAAACAACCAAGTTCAGAACCAGAGAATACAAAGAAGGAGACATAGTATGGATGTGGGACACCATGAAAGAGAATCCTACTAATGTAAAAGGGGATACACAATTTTGGTCTGGACCTTTCAAAATTGGAAGGAAGTCGGTCAATGACATCTATTATTTATCCACATTGGAAGGAAGAAGGCATTCGTTACCAGTTAGCAGGCACCTCCTCAAACCCCATCAAGGGGTGGAGACTTGAATTCACGGTTAAATGTAGGTAAGTAGGCATTTGCATTCATTGTATATACCATTTGCATTTCATGCTAGATTAGTTTGTATTTCCATTTGTGCATATGCTTGTTTTCATTTTGTATTATATGTATGAACCAGGGGTGTGTTATAACCCTAATTTGCACCAGACATGCTTACCTGGCATCAGTCCATCTCAGATTCCTTCTTTTCCAAAACACTACTGAACAACTCTTCTTAAAAACCCATTTTATAAAGGTCCACGTGCCCTGATACTTTACTACACGCGTGTACATGCTAGCTGACCCAAGACAGCTTGCGTGTACCTACAAAAGCACGAAAAAAGGAAAGTTGCTGATAGAACACATAGCTTTGGGTAAGTTAACTAAACCTTTCGGCCATGCATGGTCGGGAGTTCGACCAAATACCTAGCTTCTTCTAGCCTATAAAAGAAGGGTTAGGGGTCCCATTTGGAAGAGGAGAATCATAGTAAAGAAACTATACCCGATTGTACATTCCCTTTATCCCAACCTTTAGCCATCCTTGTGCAAAGAGAAGTATAGAGAAAAGAAGTTGGAGGAAATTTGAAGAGGAGCCCAGGACCAGGTTCATGGAGTAGTGGCCAACGTCATCATTGTAAGTTGATTTGTTAAAGTTAATAACAAAGAAGTACTTTTTCCGTCCCACCATATGAGGTTTTCATGGTTTACTACGTACATATTGATTAAATATTTAACCCATTAATCTATAGATCAAATGCATGTGGAGTTGTTTGTTTGTCTTGTGTGAATGTAGGTCAGCCTTGGGAGGAGAGTTGCAGTCAAAGAGAGACCAAGTGTGAAGAAGGATCGATATCAAATGCCCGAAATAAGGTATGCTCACTTGATCTTCTTAACTACGTATTTGCTTAAGAATAATGGGGATTAGGTCTGGGATGATGGTAGAAAGTAGGAATCTTTAGGTCTTTTATGCATGCATGATAAAACCCTAAGTGCTAGTCTGTAGAGGGATTTCCCACTCACAACAAAATTGGCGACCATACTGGGGATCTCTAGGGTTTCTAGGAATGTTTTTTCTTGGGTATTTTTAAGAATTGGTTTCATTCCTTGTTTTTAAAGTTTCTGCAAAAGTCTGAGTTAATATAGATTCTGGTCTTCCATACCAGTTATCTCTGTTTATTTGCTTGACTACATTTTTTTTCTTTTCCGAGACCCACAGAGGTACACGCGGCCTGTATAAGGTCTACACGCATGTACCCACACCCTACCTTCTCACAGAATGCGTGTTCATGCTAGCCGAGGAAGTGTCAGTCGTGTGTATGATTCCAAAAAATTTCTTTTAGAGAGGTAGTCATCCTCTCCCCTGTCATAAATAGTCCTTCTTAGGGGTTTTATGGAACTCTTTCTAGTCTTTGTTGTTTGCAGTTTATATCTTAGGTTTCACCTCATATTGGTTTGTTCTATGAAGTTTTCCTTGAATTGTTTTCTTTTTTCTGTTAAAGTAAGTGTCTGAGTCTTCAAGAGATCCTGGTTCTCAGTACTAGTGGTCTCTTCCTGGGCTGGATTTCGTAGCCTTTCATTTGTCTCAAAGTTTCAGAGATACACACGACCTGTATAAGGCCAACATGCATGTACACGCGCTCTGAATTTACACAGCTCGCGTGTACACACTTGGTGTTGAACTGTCAACAGTGTGCTTGTGGAGAAAAGTTTTGTTGAAGGTGAGGCAGTCATCCTTTCCTTTGATAGGAGTTATACCTCTCAGGTTTTTGGGTCTCTGTCATAGTGGTCAATAACTTAGGTTTGATCATAGCAATAGCTTTCTTTTTCATTAAGAAGTTTTCCTCAAAATTTTCTTTTATAGGGTTTTTAGACAAGTGTGAGAGTCCAATTTTAATTTGCTTGTGTGTGATCTTTAAAGTGACTCTTTATGATCTGTGCTTAGGCCAGAAGTTTTCTTGGTTTTGACTTGTTGATATTTTCCCTTTTTGCTTTGTGAGCATTCAAATAAAAAAAAAAAAAATCTTTTATTTCTTTGTTTGGTTAAAAGGTGTTGTTTTACATTAGTAACCAGGGAAAAGTCTTTGCTTTCATAAGTTCTTGACTGTTTACATAGATCATAAGTATCTCGTAGTAGAGTGAAATCCTTCTTTAAGTTTGTTGTTCAAAGATCTTAGAAAAATTTTTAAGTTTGAAAAGTTGTTTAAGATTTGAGTTAAGTGAAGGTATTTTGTTTCCATCTTTCTGTTTATTTTTTTGTCGTCTTTCAAACATCACTAGTTTCACTTTCATAACCTTTGACTTAAGACAAGCCATAAAAATTAACGCTAAATCTAAAGTTAATTAGAATTTTTATGTTTGTAGGGTCAACTAACTAGTTTAGGGTTAGGGCCTTGAATTAGGTTGGAGAGGAAACTCTTCAAGGCCATTAAAATCAAACATTGGAGTTTGAGTTAGGGAGTGTCAAAGTCTAGTATCGTGAAAGTTATTTGGGACCCCCCTCTAACATAGGGGCTAAACACGAGGTCGTGTGCGGAAAGGTAGCGGAGATAACCCCTCCAAATATGGACCAATCATAGTGGAGAACACATATAGAGGGCTTGTCTTGGGATTCTGTCAATTGCATTTTCCATGGAGCTTCATGGGTCTCGAATCCGTTCGAGGTCCTCAGTTGTCTTCTAGACCACTTTCCTTCGATACCCTTGACAGGTTTCGAGCTCGATACCCTGCTCATTATGGTCTACCCGACTTTTGATTGTACCCGCCTGGTGACTGTTCACGCGCTGGAAACCTAGTTGCCTATCTTTTTAGAGACATACACAGGTGACTGCGGGGGTATACTGCGGTACCTAGGATAGACATTGGGCCACACTTTGCAAAGAATACCTGGAGGGTGCTTCCATGTTCAATTTTCACTTGCACCAGTAAGTTTCTCTAGTGTTGGTTGTTGTAACTATTCTTCCAATTAGTTTAGTGTTTGATTGTTTTATCTTGGAGGGACCTTTTTAGTGTGTGTGTTTTTTTTTTTTGAACGA
>JASDQU010011578.1:88368-116139 GCA_032191745.1 Picea mariana | reverse complement strand
CTGAAAACTTTACAAGACAAAGATTAGATAAACTCAAAAGGAAAAAATAACCAAGGGATCATATTAACCCAAGGGGACCACAACTAAAATAAAATTTGAAAACTCAAAGGATAAACAAAAAATAATGATAAATGCCCAAGTCTTAGAAAAACAAAGTCAAGAGTATTCAAAGGTCCCTGAGAAAAAATCTCCTCATTGCATAGTAACAATAAAAAACAAACATATATATGCTAACCATCCATCATATGCATCATAAACATAACACACAAAATCAACACATCATGACCCAAGGTTTTAATGTGGTTCACCCTAAATTGGGCTACGTCCACAATGACCGGTTTCTTATTTTATTCATTTCAATCTCCTTACAGTTGTGCACTGCACTTACAAAAATATGTATCATTTAACATTAACCAAACCTACCTTAGCCGTTCTAATGTGGTGCAAGCCTAAATCCTGAAAACCTTATTCATAACTCAAAACAGTCGAACACTTAGCCAATTCTTTGCTTAACCTCTATCTCCAAAACTTATTACTCTCTCATAATTGATCCCCCTTGTACCCAAAAACCCATTACAATTTATAACTTTACAATAGGGTTAAGCCCATTACAAAATGGTTACAAAGTGTACATAATGTCCCCAAAATCCTAAATACTTTCCTCCTTTTGTGTGTTGACTCCCGACCATGCTCCAACTTATTTTCATGCGCACTACTCCTTAGCCAAAATGTCACACGATCCTTTCCTACATGATCCCCAAGACCTATCCAAAATAGTTTTCTCCAACAATTAAAAATTGTCCAATAGGCATGAATGGACTCATCACAAAGGTAAATTTGAACATCATACCATTTGGTTCATATGACTATGTAATTGGCATGGATTGGCTAGAAATAGACTATGTTGTCTTAGATTGTTACAACAAGAAAATAACTTGTCTTGATGAGGAGGGTAGCAGGGAAATATTCAAGGAATTTTGAGAGTCATAGTTATTAGATAAATTTCAACCATGCAACTGAAAAAGAGTTTCAGGAAGGGATGGAAATTTTTTGCAACCCATATGGAAGAGGCAGCGAGCGATACAGTGGAAAGTATTGAATACCATCTAGTCTTGAAAAATTTTGAATATTTTTTGGGGGAAATCTTAGGATTGCCACTAAAGAGAGACATTGTTTTCTCTATTGATTTGGTTCCAGGAGCTACCCCAGTGTCCAAGACACCTTACAGAATGGGCACACCAGAATTGAAAGAGTCGTAGATGCAACTTGAAGAGCTATTAAAAAGGGGTATATATTCCCAAGTGTGTCACATTGGGGAGCTCCAATTATTTTTGTGAAGAAGAAAGATGGAACCTTAAGGCTTTGTATTGATTTCAGATAGATGAATAAGGTCATCATAAAGAATAAATATCCCTTTCCAAGGATTGATGAAATTTTTCATCAGTTGAACGGTGAAAGATTCTTTTCCAAGGTTGACTTGAGATCAAGTTATCATCAAGTGAGGATAAAAGAAGAGGACATCAACAAGACATTGTTCAAAACAAGATATGGACATTATGAATTTACAGTAGTGCCATTTTGGATATCAAATTCCCCAATTTTTTTCATGTGCTTGATGAATGGAGTGCTCAGGGAATACTTGGACAAATTTGTAATTGTTTTCTTGGATGATATTCTAATCTACTCCAATATAGAAGAAGAGCATGAGAAACATTTTAGAATGATGCTGCAAGTTTTGAGAAAGCATAGGTTGTATCCCAAGATAAGTAAGTGCATCTTTTATCAAAAGAATATTCACTACTTGGCGCATATTATTTCAATAAATGGGATAACAATTGATTATGAGAAAATAGAAGCCATTAGAGGATGGTCAGTACACAAAAATGTGACATAAGTAAGATCTTTCATGGGTATTGCATATTATTACCGAATATTCATAAAGGGGTTTTCAAAGATTGTAATCCAAATCACTTCTTTGCAAAAGAAGGGAGTGAAGTTTGAATGGAATCCCAAATGTGAAGAAAGTTTTCAGTAGTTGAAAGATATTTTAACAAGTTCACCAATCTTAAAGATTGCAAATCCATATGAATATTTTGTAGTGTGCATTGATGCGTGCAAGGAAGGGCTCAATGGAGTCCTCACTGAAAAGGATCATGTTGTGTGCTATGAGTCTAGAAAACTAAAAGAGCATGAAAGGAACTATGCTACACATGAATTGGATTTAGAAACAATTGTTCATGCATTAAAAATGTGGAGACATTTCCTCACGGGGAGAAGATTTGAGCTAAGGACAAACTATTGTGGTATGAAACATTTGTTTGGACAACCAACACTCAATGTTAGAAAATCTATATGGCTGGAATTTATGAGTGAATACAACTTTTAAATTAACATATAAAAGGAAAGGAAAATCATGTGGTTGACGCACTCAGTGGAAGAGCTCATGAAATGCACATTTCATCCATTAGTATGTTCAAGAAATAATTTTAGAGGCTGCAAATTCAGACCAACAATATGTAAAAATAAAAGAATCATTACAACAAGACAATTTGCAATAAAAATTTAATTATTATGAGCTGGAAGAGGATGGAATTCTCATGTGTAGAGGAAAAATATATGCGCCAAATTCCAATGAGCTGAAAAATACAGTGTTGAGGTAAATGCACAATGTGTCATATGATGGGCACCTAGGATATTAGAAAAAAATTGTAGTTATAAGAAGCCAATACATTTTGATAGGAACGAAGAAAGAAGTGGTTGATTACATAGCCAAGTGTCTAGAGTGCCAAAAGGTGAAAACACAACATAGACATTCAACGAGGCTACTACAACCATTGCCCATTCCTGAGTGGAAATTTGAAGTGGTTGCAATTGATTTCATTACAAATATTCCTAGAAAAGTGAAGCATGATGATTACATCATGGTAGTGGTGGATAAATTAACAAAAGTTGCACATTTTATTCATGTGAAGGATACACACAAGGTGACAAAAATTGTAGATATTTACATGAAGGAAGTTACTAGGCTACATGGAGTGCCTAAGGAAATTGTTTCAAAAAGATATCCAAAATTTACATCAAATTTTTGGAAAGGGTTATTCAAATGCTTTAGGACAAATTTAAATCTCGATACAAAATATCACCTAGAGTCAAATGGGGAAATAGATAGGACTAACAAAATCATTGAAAACATGTTGAGACTGTATGTGATGGACCAACCATCAAAGTGGGAAGATTATATCCACTTAGCAGAATGTACTTACAATAATGGGCATCAATCCTAGTTAAAAATAATCCCATTTGAAGTATTGTGTAATACCCATAGGCCAAACCCCAAGTTGTAAATGTACATATGCATTATAGGTTGGTGAGCAAAGATGTTTTTGGCCAGAGCACCTTTGCATATATATCTATATCTTTTGAGGTTAGAGTGCCTATGTGGTTTATGCCAAAGAGCCTAAAAAATGTATTATGTAATCACACTATTTTTTTTTAATAAACTACATCACTATTGCAGACCAAGTCATATGCAAGAGTATGGTGGGCTAGGACTCCACGAGAGGGAAAGGGGGCTAAGGGGATTAAGAAAAGGGGCCAAGTCAAGGGGGATTAAGCCAATGAATAAAATAATATTATTCCTAATTCATAATATTTATGATATAATTTATCCTAAGTTCCTAAGTGAGTGAAACACATGACCAAGTCAAGTCAAAGGCATTTCCTAGAGTGACAAGATGGAAACATGCAAATATATGTGGGGAACTTGGTGTAATTCGCATAATTCTTCCAACCATTCATAGATTCTTGTATATATCATCCATAACTTGGGTTGGAGAGTGTAAGTATAAGTGGAAGATAACTGTTACCCAGTAAATCCTTGGTGGTTTGGGTTGAAAAAGAAGGTTGTCAGGCCTATGGAGCATTATCTCTCTCAGTGAGAGAATGCTGGGAATATTTTTCCCGCATGTTGGGCTAGTTGGTGCTATAACTCCTTGAGAAACCTTGTGTTCCAAGTGCTACAGAGCTCTGATACTTCCTAGATATCTTTTTTTTGAAACCCTAGAAGGGAAGTGGGACAACCCGAAGGAATGTTGAGTAGAGATGGGGGTACATTTCCTTGTGTGGGACATGATGTGGGGAATAATAGATTGCGAGTTGGGAACTGTCATTGGAGTGTGCACCTGGGCTTATTCTTTACTGTGATATTAGTCAGACCTTAGTTTGGCTTAGGTATCCTTTTACCTAGTGGAGTCATAGCTATAGCTCGAGGGTGACTTGTTGTTGAGAGTCTATGAACAACAAAGTCCATGATTGGGAGGAATTTTTGAGGTCTGCATGTAGTTGGTGAATTATAGAAAAAGATAAGTGTTCTTTTATGTGTGTTCATATGTTGTTTATCATGTGCATGTTTATATTAATTTTGTTGGTTAAAATTGTACGTAATTATGCATGGTTGTGCATGTTATTG
Organism: Picea mariana; assembly: GCA_032191745.1. Lineage (NCBI taxonomy): Eukaryota > Viridiplantae > Streptophyta > Pinopsida > Pinales > Pinaceae > Picea > Picea mariana. The sequence goes on along the minus strand of JASDQU010011578.1, from coordinate 111,671 downwards.
TTAGTTCTTCGTAAATGTTGCATATGTAGGGCATGTTGGTTAATAGATGTTACATGTTAGTCAATTTTAGTAGTAATGGAAAAGAGATTTCGATGCAGGGCTTGAATTTTCATGTGCACTAGGAAACAATTGTCACGTGTGCAAATGGGAAACAATTGTTGGGAGTACAAATGGGAACAATTTCCATGCGTGACAGAAGGATAGTGTGTGTGTAGTTTTTCCCAATGAATTACTTTCACTGTTAGAATTGGTTTCAGTTAAGAAATTTTGTGTGGCGTGACTCAAGTTGGGGTTGAGTTCATCCCATTGAGGTTTTAAAGTAGATTTTTAGGTTGCTAATAATGGGGGACATTACATGTGGTATCAGAGCTTCTGGTTCAACATTGGACTTGTATGGGCTATATATTAGCATGAAGTTGGTGAATTCATCGTCTCATCCTTTGAGCTATGTTGAATTTGGGGAAAAATGGTAAAATCTAAGTGAAATACCCAAGTTTTTAGGAAAATCCAAGGCAAAATTGCACTGAGAATGGTTCTTATGAAGGGGCCATTTTGTCTTCCAAGTGACTGAATTGGCTTAGACAAGCGAGTTAGAAATTTTCATGATGGTCACGAGTTAAAAATATGGAAAAACCAGCTAAGCGAAGAAAGGACCTGCGTGTACTAAGTATGGGTGTTGTGCGATGCAAATATGGTGATGCATGGAAAATTATTGGTGCACGGGGTGTGTGCACTAAATTTTAGTGTTACACAATGTAGAGCTGGTGATGCACATAAAATATTGGTGTGAGGGGTCTGTGCCATGAAGAAAAGCGTGTGGTGCATGCGTGATAATGGTGCATAGAGTGTGTGCATTGAGTACTAGCGATGTGTAGTTTAGAATTGTTACTCTGCGCATAATGTTGGTGTGAAATGTGTGTACATGGAATATTGGCATTGCACGAAGAAGAATTGGAGGTGCACATTGAGTATGGGTGTGTGGTGTGTGTGTAGTGAATATTGTCACAATATAGAGCAAAGTTGTGATGTGTGTGGAATATTGGTGTGTGACACAAAAGTTCTGCACACTAGATATTGGTGTGCGACACAAAATTTGAGTGCACTAAATATTAGTGCATGGTATAAAAGTTGTGCACATTGAATATTGGTGCGCTGTATGTGTGCTAAATATTGGCAATGTGCGTGTAGAACTTGCACGTGCTGAATATTGGTGCATAATGCATAATTGATGCACGTACAAAATTAAAAAAGGAAGAAGAGGAGTAAAGGGAAGGAAAATTGTCAACAATAGGCATGGGTTAGTTTGGTATTCTATAAAAACAGAAAATTAGTGATTTTCCGTGAAGATTTTGTAGTTTGGAACCACATAGAGTATTTTTTGCTTAAATAAAAGAACTTAGAGAGAGATTTCCAATGAGCTATACTTTTCTCAAAATAGAGCTTGTATGAGAAACTTACAACTAAAACCATGCAAGGTAAATTTCAATACTAGTTTACTTCCAGAGGGCATAACTACTGGCTCAAATTTCGGTTCAGGGTGTAGGAGAAGCATATGGAAATATAACGAACCATAGAAGACAACCATGGAGTTATATTAGGAATTTGGGTACTTAAAAGTGTATAGGAGGAGGGAGAATATACTTGTATCTTTTGGTACCAAAAAGGAGTAAATGGGTAATGTTCAGATGACTATAACTTGATGCTCATAAATCATAATTGGGAAAGGAGATAGTCATTAGAATGGTATTGGATAGAGGAAACCATTAATTCACCCAGAAATGTGAATTGAATAGTAAAATTCACAAGAAATTAGAAAGAAGAGTTATGTTTCACTTTAAGGGTAGAGTTGTGCATAATTATGTAGATTTGTTGAATTATTTTGTATAACAAATCCTATTGCATGAACATTTTGGAGAATTAAGGGCACAACTAGAACAAAATAGAATTAGTAGAGAGACTAGAGACATGGAATATGCATAAATAAATTACAACCATGAAGATGAAGTCAGGGGGTTGTATGTCAGCATGGGTAATGTAGGGAAATAATCAAATGGGCATGGAGAAGGAAAATATGAGAGTATAAATTTGGTAGAGATTATAAAAAGTCTAAAAAGGGATGCGTTGAATTATAAATATGATAGTTAAAGGATTATGAAATCTAAGGACCAACATGATGGTTTCAATATCAAGTTGTTGCAGAGCTTGGATAGAATAGAAAATAAGGTGGATAATGATACAAACTCAAGTAAGTCAAAGAGTCATAGATCTCATGCCAAAAGGGGAGAATCTAGAAGTGCTGGAAGGAATAATCATCATCACTCACCAAAGAATTTAGTTAGAATAACACAAAATAGTCCAAGTTTACGTCCTATCAGAAAGCATAACAGAAGGAATCGAGTGGATTAATTGCAAGGGGAATTCAAGAAGATAAAACCTCTTACCTTTGATGGTGAGAACAAGAAAGATGAATATGAAGAGACCTGGTGGTTGGTGATGATGAAGTATTTTCAGTTGCACAATTATTCCTCATAGGTAGAAAGAAGAATTGTAATTTACTAGATGAAGGGAAAAACATCAATGTGGTGGGACCAACTCATGCAATTACAGCACCTTGATGAGAATAAGATCACTTGGAGGTAGTTCAAAAAGTATTTTCAATAGAAATACATGTCCAAAAATTATTATGATAGGAAGATGAAGTATTTCTTTGAACTCAAGCTTGGGAGAATGACCATGGATGAGTATGAGAGAAGATTCTTGGAGCTGTTGAGGTATGTTGACTTCATCAAGGATGAGCAAGTCAAGATTAAAAGGTTCCCAATTGGGACAACTTCCATGTTCAATGATAAGATACAATATGATGATCCCAAGAGATTGGATGAAGCAATAAGGAGAGTCAAATACCTTTATTATCAAAATAGAGGAAGACCAAATTTACAGAAGGATTGGGAAGACAAGAAGAAAGGTAATATGAATAAGAGGAAGAAAGGGCACACACCATCATTCTTCAGAAATAGTTCTCAAGGGAAGCCAATTCAAAATGAGCCCAAAATGTCAGAAATATTGGGAAAAAGGCCAAGGCAACAACCTATTAAATGTTGGGGTTGTGAGGGAGATCACATGTACAAAGATTTCCCTCATAGAGGAGAAAGAGTGAAGACTTTTCACAATGTACAACAAGATGAGATAGTTTAGGACATGTGAATAAGCATGCCAAGGATCAATGTAGCTTTGGACAACAAGCAAGATGAATTTTAGTCTCATATGATTGAAGTAAAAGGTAAGAAAATGATCAACCTATAACTATTTTAATTGATTCAAGAGCTAGAAATAGTTACATTGATCCTAATATTGTCGATATGTTTCATTTGCAAAGAAGAAAGCATGGGAAATCTTGGTTGGTTCAACTAGATACATGAGCTAAAAGAAGAATCATTGAGTTGGTTCAGGATTGTCCAATAAACATTAATATATTGAGCACAAAGGAATATTTGAATATCATACCTATGGGTTCTGTTGATCTCTCAACACACCCTAAAAAGTCTCTGCCAAACTCTACTTTTTGGGTACCACTTATTATTTAATTCAGAACAATGTTGTTTCTGCTTATCTTTGTTTTCTATAATTTCTCCTTGATTCTTTAAAAGTTTCATTGAACATGTTGAAACCATCACAACTTAAAGGGAGTAACATTTGACTAAAGAATCAACCACTAAGTCATTTCACCTGACGCGCCCAAATTTCAGCACCCGGAAGAATTAGAGGTGAAAGAAAATCATCCTAGAAAACTAAGGACACCAATTGCCAGTTTTCGTCGGCATCGGTAAACGGGGAGTTGTTCTTTCATGATAATCATTGCACAAGAAAGTTTCCAATGAATGATTTCATTCAACGTCGATGAAATGCAAAAGGAAGTATTCGTTTGCTGGGAAAGGGAGGAATTGCCGATGGTCGATCCAGAAAAAACATGTCGGCATTGATGAATTTCCAAGAAGCTATCCCAAGGGAAAGAATTCGATAAGTTCATCCCCAGTTACTAACCCCTCATATCTAATCAACATCGGTGATTCCTAGGCTAGGATAGGAAGCACGCAACTGAAAGAAGGTTACCACCTCTGTTGGCACCCGTGAGTCCAGTCACCCGTCTTAATCCACCACGTGTCATGTCAGAAACATCCGACGAAAGAAATCGATGTCGACATTTTTTTTTTCTTTTGTAAGGAGTACCAACAAAGAATCTTGTAGCTTTGCGCTGATCCTCGACTTCCCCTTTCAGAAAATGACACGATGGGACATTTTAGCTCTAAGATATGCTAGATATGATGCATTTAATTGATTGATTAATTCCAAGATCACGCATTAGTCTCTGATTCATGTGCAAATCCCAATGACCATTTTAACCTATAGATACAATGCATCTCCCTCCATGCCTCCATCGTCAGCCTATGTAAAATTGATTACAAAGAATTGGTGGTAAGTAGTTTAAATTTCGTCCCATTACTTGTATTAATGGCTTGATGCGACTGGTAATTTCTCTCTCATTATATTACCCTGAATTATTATGAGCTAGAGCATTCTACTTGAAAAGAGGTCTAGAACATCCAGAGGAGTGAGACGAACAACCTGGAGGAGGCTTCCAAGGTATAGTGAGTATTAAGAAATAGATTTTAGCAAGCATACAGGTAAGTATCAGTCTAGTTTTGATTTCATTTCACATATAAATTAAGATCTAATATTATTCTATGTGCCGACCTTAATTGAGAATCTTCAGTTGTAGGAACAATGCTTCCAAAGAAACCTACCACCAAGAAATCTCCTAGAGTCCCAAAGCTGCAAAATCAGAATCAGGAGAAGGCTCCTCCCTAGCCGTTGCAAGAAAATTGGAATTCACTTCCAATCTAGCACCGATCATCAAGGCGATCACCAAAGAAGCCTTCACTCAAACCCTGGCCTTTGGGGACACAAAGGAAAACATTGGGACCAAGAAAACATTCCCACTATGGGAAGACTTGTTCAAGGAAATAAAGCACGAAGAATTCCCCGAGTATGCCCTACATAATGATCTTGACACAAGGAATCTGGATGATGAGGTCTTCGTCAACATCCACAAGGCTTACCTACACATGGTGGCGAGCAGGATTCCGGTATTCCCTTGCATTGAACTTTCAAAATGTCTCATTGATCACAACGATGCACATAAGTGTGTAATTAATGATGATAATGGTCAAATCATCGGGGTTTTCCTCCTAGTAGAAGTCCAAAAGTATTACAAGCTTAGGGATCCAGATGAACATTTGAACAAGGATTTTGTTGTGAAGTTTTATCAGAAGCATGAAACCAGCAAAATCATGGTGTCCTGGTGGAGAGAAGACAAAAAATTCACCAACCGAAACTTCGGCTGGTACTTGACGGCCAACCTTAGACAACCTTATATCTATCTAATGGCTCTCCTTTGCCGGTTGCGTGGAGAAAAAGATTGCTCCAAGTTTTCAGAGGCATGGATGCCTTTGGCTTATATTGTCACCATCTCCCGAACAAGCTTCAACTGGGGCACGATCATCTCCAAACAACTTAGCACCTACATTCTACAGCCTCAACAACCGAAGGAAGGAGAAACTCCTGCCTTCTACATGGTGTCTTATCTATTGGACGTCATCTATGCAAGAAATGTCTTCACAAGAATGAACCTGAGCTAGCACACTTCCGAGCTCCCGGTCCATGTCTATTTTAGCATCTTGTGGGAGAACAGGTATAAAAGATCCTACTCTCTCATTTGCGACCAATTTATCGCACCTATTCATTTCTTACTATTCAAGAAGGAGTGCCCAAGGTTGTCTTATGCGGCCAAAAAAGTTATATCGAAAGTCAGTCACTGGTACCTGGACGAGCGCGAAGCCTACATTAGAGTTTTCGGTGCCAGAGAAGCACCACATTTTATACCTATATATGTTCTCGACTGACTGGTACTAGGGGAAATATGTTACCAAACTATCTTGCAGGGGTACAACGCCACTTTTGTGAAGGATAATAAGCGGGAATTCATACCCTATGGGTTTCATATCGACTTCTACCAGGTTAAAGGCATTGCGCAGGCCAAGCAAGAGGGATGAAGTGAATTGGAATTTTGGTTCCAGACAGGACGTTTTCACAAGCACAATCCCAAGGGTCTAGTCTCGAAACATGCATCATAAGTATCGTCCTATTGTCCTTATACCCATGACCGATTTGAGGATGAAATCTTCACTGAAAATGCTCAAGATTGGGATGAGGTAGTGGCAAGAATGGATGACCCCAAAATAACCAAGTTTAAGGCTATGAGTTGGGAAGAGAAAGCGACGTCCTTAGATGAAAGAGTGCAAAGAGTGAAAGAAATTCTCAGGACTAGGGAAGAAAGGGTAACATTTGAATCGGCCAAAACGATGGAAGCTCCCTAGGAAACCCTTGTACAAAACCAGATTTTTCTCGGAACTCCAGGTGTAAGGGAAAGAGGGACACTATTTCTCCAACATGCTCAGCAAATAATGGATCTGGCGTCAAATGATCTGTCCCTCTTATAGACCATTATGACCAGTAACCCAGAAGAGATCCTGGTAGGGGTAGGCGGCTCCGAGATCAAAGACACCAGTAACATCAACAAGTCAGATGACCCTGAATCCACACTGCCACCATCCGATTCACTGGCAGGCGCGATGACTCAATCAAAGCTGGGCCGAGTGTCGGTCGAAACTAGTGCACCTAACCCTTTGTCCGAGTTCATAGATATATACAGTGATGATGAGAGTCCATAGGAATCTCAGAAAACCTCTATGCATGTAGAAGAAGAAAAGGGAGCACAAGAAAAAACACCTCTTGTTCCCGATGTTCAGAGTCAAGAGGACACACGAGCAGAAAAGGGAGTCGAAAGCAGCTTAGACACAGAAACACCTGATGCACCGGAGACCTGAGCAGGTAGTCCCAAGGACAAGTCAGAATTGGATGTGTCAAAAGAAAGATCCCCGCAGAAGGACATTGGCGATGCCACGGCTAGAATACAAGAAAGTATTGAGCTCGCTCCCGACACATCCATTCCACTTGATACTCAGGTCCCCGATAAACATCAGGAAGAGGCCGGGCCTTCAGAGAAAAACAAGGAGGTTCAAGAGTCTGATATTGAGCAAATATATACCACCAGTAGCCTAGGAAACACACTCACATGGGGCGACCAACAGATACCAGAGCCGGTAGATGAAGTAGCAGACATCTATGTGATTTCCTATGATCAAAAGAGGAATGCCATCGTACAAAGGATGGCTAAGAAGAGGAAGATTATTGTGGACCATTATATTTCGGTTACCACAGAGGAAAGATTGATGAACACAATAGATGCTCGCACGTTTGAACTAATAGGTGTCAGAAGAGCCCTCTCTGATGCTGCCCAGGACAGGACCAAGAGGGATGAAAGAGAACTAGCTGATACTCTGAAGGAACTAGAACACCTGTGCCATATTTTTGAGTATTATAAAGGCACCACAAAGACTACGACATATTTGAAGAGTGAGTTTTCAGGAGTTTACAATGAGTGCAAGAAAGAAAGAACCCTGTTAACTAAAAATATAATTGAATTCTAGGAGGACACTCTCATGGCTCTCACAACATGCAAGGAGATGGAATGATGGCATGAAAGAGCGCATCAAGTAGTGGAAAGGATCGAATACATTGAGGCCATCCAATAGGGTCGAGAAAAGGAAGAACATGGAATTCGGTTGTTAAGAAAAAATATCCTCAACCGCATAAAGAGATCCACAAAATACTTGACTAGGATGTCCCGAGACCCACATCGAGATATCCAAGAATGATATGCCAAGTGCCAGAAGCACTGGGATAAAATTAATAAAGTAATGAAATATATCAATCTCCTCGAGTTAGGAAACCCCAGTGAGTTTATAGAAATAAGAAACATTCTCATGACGTATGCCGAACGAGACTCCCTATGGGCCGAAGAGTGCACGAAGGTAACTGATGTGAGGTCGGGATAGGTGCGACAATTCACATAACACCCGATCAAAGCTAAAAGCATGTTGCAACAAATGAATTCCACCTTGATAAAATACCGAGTGCATGTAGCATACATCAGAGGGATATATGCGGCCCCAATGGAACAACACAAATTCCCATGGGCCCATACTTGTGAAGAACTCTTTATTAGATGGTCTGATTATGAAAGAATCCACCCTTTTCAAGAAACAACTCGGGTGGACTATTGAACGACTGTCATATGATGACACCATGTGGGGATTTTTGATTAGCTCAAATTGTATTTTACCATTAATTACTATTAAGACTTTATATTATAAATAGGAACATCGATCGATGTTCTAGAGGTCGATGGTTTGTTGCAAGAACTCTTTTCTTTCTAGTTGTTAAGAATTATTTTGGAGCTGCTATGAATGAAGAAGTCCTTCTGGACCAGAGATGAAGTTGTTTTCATCATATGCATGTATAATTGAGCTTGGAGAAGAATTATTTCCTATTTAGTTCATGAGTAGATGTAACAAGTAAGAGCTATCGAATATATTGTCAAGTTATCTAGTGAAATTGCGTTGCTTTTCTTTTCTTTAATGGTGGAAATGATGAATCGTTGTGTGGATATATGATGAAGGATTATGGTAGATGAATTATTTTTCTTGCTATTGATCTTATCATATAAATGTTTTCTTCTAATAATTAGTATTCTCAAACAGTAATTGGATGCTCACATGGTTAACGTATTATTACTAGGCCTGTGGTATAGGATTATCATTTGCATGTTTGAGCAGTGGGTTATCCCAAGCTCAGCCTCTTCTGCAGTAGTTAAATTTTCTCTCATTTTTTTTCTTGGATAGTTTAGGTTAAAATCTCAACTAGTGATCGAGTGCTCACACGGTTAAAGTATTATTACTAGGCTTGTGGTAAGAGATTGTTGTCTGCATGCTGTAGTGAGGGTTATCCCAAGCTCATCCTTTCCCAGTCCTTAGAATTCTTTTTCGTTGTGCGTTCAAGTTGGTTTATACCGGATGTTTCTCACATTTATCCTAACTAAAGAGAAATTACCAAAAGAGAAAATCCTGACTGAAGGAGATGCCTCCACAAGAAATCATAAATCCCATCGATTAAATTGGCTGGATCGCGAGATCTGGAGAACCATTCCAATCACAAATAGTACAGAGTCTAATTGGGCCTCGGTGGCAGGTTTGGTTCCTACCGTTGAGTTAAGGGTTTTAAGACCCATCAACAGAATTGGCGCTAGAAGGAGGGCCTGAGAATGAATGGCTGAATATGTAAGTTATATGATATTTCGAACAACCTATAGATTCGTAACGGCCCACACGCATGGCTAGTCATCCAACATACATCCCACCTTTACCGAGTACTCCCAAAGAGGATAACTCGCCCCATTCCGAGGAAGGTTATCTTCACCCTGAAATAGCTTACGCCCTCCCTCACGAGGAAGTGAATTAGTTTAGAAGGATTACCAGAGCTTATGCCTGGAAAATCAACGCGTTTCCATTCAACCCCATCCTCCCTCGAAGAAAACAACAAGGAAGACCAATGCTTAGCACTCCCTATGAAGTTTTTGTACACTCCATCGAAGAATTAATAGACTTCGCGATCACCGAAATCCAAGAACCTCGTGACCTCATACCCAAGACGCCAGCCGGTGAAATCTCGAAAGCTAACGATCTTTCAAAGGAGAAAGAACCTAACTCTGACTCCAAAGATATGTAAGCTAACAATGGTCATGAGAAGGAGAGAGAAGTTCCACTTCAAGTATACCAACCTTAGTTGGCTTGGGATGTTGTGGCCATCCCTGGATGAATACAAAATCTCCTTAGACACCCAAAAAAGTTGCTCCCCAAGTATCATCCTGAGACCTCAGGATTGCCCAAAGATCATATCAAGAAGTTCATACTCATGATCAGGCTTATGAACATTCAACATGAAGATGTGGTATGCAAAATTTCCCCTACACGTTTGAGAACTTGGCTTCCACTTGGTATTTTAACCTGCCAGTAGGATCATTAACCAGTTGGAATAAGTTCCAAAAGGACTTTCTAGACAAATTTTCCGAGGAAACTACCATGGGATCCCTTATGGCTGAATTGTTCGCATCCACCATGACCCACAAGGAAAGGGTCAAATATTTCAATCAAAGATATCAAAGATTTCAATAAAAGATTCATGACTATCCTAAACAAGTTTCAGCCCACGGAAAAACTGACTTAAGAGTTGCAAATCAAGGTCTTTGCTAACGCTCTTTCGGCCTCTATTTCCATGTTCATTAAAAGATCCTCTAAGAAAACCCTCGCGGATAATTTCGAAGAGGCCAAGATGATAGAGTTCCATATGAAAGGGTGTAAAGAAGGCCAGGTATCTCTAGCATGAAAAGAAAGCCAACCCCCTCCCAGGAGAGGAATCCTCTTGACTAGACTGTCGGGGAAGCCGGTTGAACCAACTCCCAATAAGAGTAATGGGGATATAGAATACCTGCAACGCATGGTCAAGAAACTATCAAATGAGATTATAGATATGAAAATAACTGCAGGTGAGGGAAACCAAGGCCAAAGACCCTATACGACTTTATTTAAAAGAATCCATCCTTTCAAAGCAATTGAACCTCCCCCAGTCAACCTAAACATTGACTTAGGAAATAACGCTTCTGATTATTTCTGTACTTACCACCAAGAGAACCACTCAAAAAGGGAATGTCCTCAGTGGGTCAACGCCATGAATTTAATGGCCAATCGTTTTCTGGGCAAAGTCTCTCTGACTGAACCACCCAACAATTCAGCCTTTAACATTGTCGATCAGGAAGAGGCTGACCCACCACAAGACATGACCATTTTGATATGGGATCCCGACGTGATCATGTCTTCAGACGATATGTTTAAACCTCAGGCACCACCCATAGAGATATCAGTGGTACAAACACATAGTAAGGGTCAACCTGGCCCAAAAGATACCGATGCCACACATGTCTCACAAAGTAAATTGACTCCCGATTGCCTGAGAATGCCTATCGCTCCCAGTAAACAACCTCTAAGCATCCATACATGGGAATATCTTAAGATAGATTATAACATAGTCAAAGATTTGAAGAAGTGGAAATATAATATATCGGTTATGGATGTATGTAGAATCCCTCAGCAGGAAGACCTTCTATTGCAGGCTCTAAGTTTGGTAGAAAAGCCGAACACTGGCAACGGTCAAGAGAAGAATCTACCCCCTCCAGATTTGGCAAGAAAACCAATGATAAACACTTGCTCAGAAGGTAGGAAGGAGAGACCTTTCGTGCCTCCTTTCCTTTTAACGTTCGAAGTATTCAATAGGAATCTTCACAATTGTCTGGTAGATTTCAAAGCGTCTTCTAATGTCATTCCCTTGTCCATTTGTAATAATCTAGGTGATGTCCCTCTCAAAAGTGATAATCATGTTATAAAACTAGACAAAACCCAAGTCAAGGTTATGGAGGAACTCAAATATGTGATGATCAAGATAGCGACAGACCCTAAGTTTGTGCAGGTGATTGATATCATTGTAGTAGATATCCCTGAGGCATATGGGCTATTATTGAGTTGAGATTGGTCCGCAAATATGAATGGATACTTTAGTACTGATTGGGCACACCTTTGGCTACCACTGAAAGGATACAAGAACATGATCCAAATTGATAGGGAGAGATATCTGAAGCATACGATCACCAATCTGGAAGCCCCCAATGAACCGACCTCCATGGATTTTCCCATATTGGGTAATTATTCTTGTGACTCCTACTTCGGGAACTTCCCTCCCCTCATATCCAATGTTTCAATTACCCAAAACTCTGATCTTCCTTTCCAGGAGAAATCGTTGATACCGACAAAAGATTCTCTCTTTTGTCAAAATCTCGTGCCAAGTCAGGTGGAAGGAAAGGGTGGACAACATAACATCAAAAATGGTGAAGGAAGGAATGATTGTCATTCATGTATTTGGACCCTCTATTTTGATGGATCCAAGTCACAATAAGGATCAGGAGTGGGGTGCATTCTAATCGACCCAAGGGGAAGGCGTCATTTCTTTTCTTGTAGGCTAGAATTCGAGTGCACCAACAACACTTCTGAGTATGAATCCCTGGTGCAAGGGTTAAAGAAAACCATAGATATTAATGTCAAAGAATTAAAGGTTTTCGGAGACTCAAAATTCATAATTAGACAAGTAAGAAACATGATACATTGCAATTCGCCCCACCTTAAGAATTACTAGCAGGAGGTGCATAGGTTAATAAAACACTTTGGAGTTTTCAACATTACCACAATCCCCAGGCCAAAGAATACCCTTGTCGATTCCCTAGCCATAGCCGCTTCTAGGATATCACCTTTAGAGGATTATGAAGCCTCCCGATTCACTGTAGAACTTCTCTACAAGCCATCGATACCTAATAACATTTCTAATTGGAAAGTCTTCGAAGGAGATGACCAGATCATAAGTTTTTTGACCAATCAGGACAATTTCAAAGATCTCGCTATTGATGATGAAAAGTTACGAGAGAACTCAATGGAAAGGGGTCCTATGGAAGACCTGCATATGGATATATCAAAGGACCATACGATCCCGAAAGGGGTAGCTAATCTAGAATATTTGTTTGATCTAAAGGAACGGTTCAAAGGTCCTAAAAGCGCAAAGACTAGCAAGTCTTGTCCCCTCCATGAAATTGTGAATCTTGGGGCCCCAAAGAACCCAGGGAATGTAAACCTCAGAAAAACTATATCTAAGGAAGAAAGAAAGGCCTACCTCAAGCTGTTTAGACAATACCAGGACATTTTCACATGGTCCTATAAGGAGTTGAAAACATATGATACTTGTATTAGTCAACACACTATACCGTTGAAACCCGAAGTCAAGCCTTTCCAATAGAAGCTTAGGAAATATCACCCTTAATTAGAACCTCTCATGTACCAGGAATTAAGGAAACTCCTGGATGTGAAGATAAGTTTCCAGGTTAGGCACTTTGCCTGGGTAGAAAATCTCGTTCCAATGAGTAAAAAATCGGGAGAAATCCGATTGTGCGTAGACTTTTGGAACCTCAATAAAGTTTTGGAGAAGGAAAATTATCCCATCCCACCAATGGAACAACTCCTGTATACCATGTTAGGCTCAAATATTTTTTGTTTGGTCGATGGTTTCTCAGGATACAATCAAGTGTTGGTTTCGGAGGAAGACCGATTGAAAACCACCTTCCGAACCAAATGGGGAACCTTCGCTTATAAATGCATGCCTTTCAGCTTAACTAACGCAGGAGAAACCTTCCAGAGGGCCATGGAAATGGAATTCCAAGGGCTTATAAACAAGTGTGTAGTAGTATATTTAGATGATGTTATGGTGTATTCGAAGGATGGGAGGGAGCACATCCAACACTTAACTCAGATTTTTGAAAGATGCAGGAAATATGGTATATCGTTAAATCATAAGAAAACTATCTTCAGATTTGAAGAAGGGAAGCTGTTGGGACATATTATATCTCAAGTAGGGATTCACATAGACCCCGAAAGGATTAAGGCCATAGCACAACTTCCATTACCTCATAACAAGAAAGCCATGTAGTCTTTCTTCTGGAAAATCAATTTCGTGAGGAAGTTCACTCCCGACTTTGCCAAAATTATCAAACCCTTACAAAATATGACTCGCAAAGATGCCGAATTTAAGTGGGATGATGAATGAAAAAATGCTTTCAACAAAATCAAAGATGCCATATCCTGGGCTTCAGTGCTGCGAAGCCCCGATTTCAATAAAGGATTTAATCTATATACCTTCACTTTTGACCAGTCGCTGGCTGCGGTTTTAACTCAGAAGGATGATGACAACAATGAATCCCTAGTATCATTTATGAGAACTAACCTTCAAGGAGCTGAGCTCAACTATCTTTCCATAGACAAGTAGGCCTACGCAGTCTATAAGGCAGTAAAGCATTTCAGGTCCTACATTCTCAAGAATCACACTAAGGTGATTCTACCACACCTGCAGTCCGATCTTTGTTCACCCAATAAGAAATGGCAGAAAGAAGAGGGAACTATATGGTGGTAGTCCAATAATTTTATCTAGACATAAAACCTGCCAAGCTGGTAAAAGGACAAGGTCTGTGCAAGCTCGCAGCCGAATCCCAAGATTAAGTAAATGAAGACTCCGGATAGGAGAATGAAATATCTCTATGGTGTGGAGAAGTAGCATACATCCCCCCAGAATGAGATTCCTGGTACAAGGACTTGTCTTACCTACTACATCACGAAGCTTGTCTCAAAATCCTCAACCCAAGAGAGAGAAGAGCCCTCAAGTTAAAGTCTGCATAATATCGTCTTATAAATTCGGTGATTTTCTGGATCAACTATGACGGGGTATTGTTGAGGTGCCTCGAACATGAATATGCCAATAAGGTGATAAAGAAACTTCATGATGGCCCTGCTGGAGGACATTTTGCTAGAATTACCATCGCTCATAAGATTCAGAGGGTCGACTACTACTGGCCCACCTTGTTCAAAGACGTGCATACTTACGCTAGAAACTGTAAGACTTGTCAAATAAGCACTGGAAAGGATAAAAGGGTAGAATTCCCACTTCATCCTGTGACTGTTTTGAGGCCCTTTGAGCAATGGGGGTTAGATATCATAGGAGAAATTACACCCAGCTCCTCTAAGATGTACAAGTACATTCTTACTGCCACTAACTGTTTCAAAAAATGGGCAGAGGCCATCCCTCTGACTCATGTAAATAAGAAGGTAGTGATCCAATTCATAGGACGACAACTAATCATAAGGTTTGGTCTCCCCTCTATTCTGGTATTTGATGATGCAACTTACTTCTCCTCTACACTATTGACATAATTTTCTCTAGACAAAGGAATCATAATCAAGTACTCTGCAAATTATTACCCTCAGGGAAACAATGTGGCAGAGTCGACTAACAAAAATATGGCAAGGATATTAGAGAAGATAGATACAGATAAACAAAGAAATTGGCATAATCAAATTCATAATTCCCTATGGGCCGATAGGGTCACACCCAAAGAAGCCATAGGAAACTCTCTGTACTTTCTGGTCTACGGGCAAGAAGCCATCCTCCCAAATGGGCTCTATCTTCCATCTCTTCAATTGGCCCAAGATTCCAACGAGGAGCCCTCATTGGCCATGCAACGAAGAATCAATACTCTACTCATGCTAGAAGAAGAGAGAGAGAAGGCTAAGTCAAAATTCCTAGCTCACCAATTGATAGTGAAATGATGGTTCGACAAGCATAAGGCCAAAGAAAAGAGTTTTGAGGTGGGAGACTTGGTACTAAAATGGGATAGAGCGAATGAACTAAAAGGGAAGAACTCTAAGTTTCAAAGCCTATGGCTTGGACCTTTCCAAGTCATTGAAAATATAGGGGTAGGTACTTATCGATTGCAGAACTTGGAGGGAGAGCCTGACACCCTCCCAGTAAATGGTCAGGCCCTAAAACAATATTTCCAATAATATATATATATATATATATATATATAATAATGAATAAATACAAACAAAAAAGGAAGAGATGAGTTAAGGTTATTAAAGGAAGCACAAAGATTCTGCGTTTTCCTAGTGAATCTCCATTTGTTGAGCTCTCAACACACCCTAAAAAGTCTCTACCAAACTCTACATTTTGGGTACCACTTATTGTTTAATTCAGAGCAATGTTGTTTCTGCTTATCTTTGTTTTCTACAATTTCTCCTTGATTCTTTAAAAGTTTCACTGAACATGTCGAAACCATCACAAATTAAAGGGAGTAACATTTGACTAAAGAATCAACCACTAAGTCGTTTCACCTGACACGTCCAAATTTCGGCACCTGGAAGAATAAGAGGTGAAAGAAAATCGTCCTAGAAAACTAAGGACACCAATCGTCGCTTTTCATTGGCATCGGTAAACGGGGAGTTTTTATTTCGTGATAAGCATTGCACAAGAAAGTTTTCAATGACCGATTTCATTCAACATCGACGAAACACAAAAGGAAGTAGTTTTTTATGGGGAAATGGAGGAATCTCCGACGACCGATCCCGAAAAAACATGTCGGCATCGACTAATTTCCAAGAAGCTAGCTGAAGGGAAAGGATGCGATAAGTTCATCCTCTATTACTAACCCCTGATATCTAATCGACATCGGTGATTCCTAGGATGTGATAGGAAGCACACAACTAAAAGAAGGTTACCACCTCTGTTGGAACTCATGAGTCCAGTCACCTGTCTTTATCTGCAACGTGTCACGTTAGAATGAAAGAAATTAGTGTCGGCGTTTTTTATTTTTCTTTTGTAAGAAGTACCAACAAAGAATCCCATAGCTTTGTGTCGATCCCCAACTTCCCCTTTCAGAAAATGACACGATGGGACATTTCAGCTCTAAGATATGCTAGATAAGATGCATTTAATTGATTGATTAATTCCAAGAATGCACATTAGTCTCTAATTCGTGTGCAAATCCCAATGATTGTTTTAACCTATAGATACGATGCATCTCCCTCCGCATCTTTGTCGTCAACCTACGTAAAATTGATTACAGAGAATTGGCGGTAAGTAGTTTAAATTTCATCCCATTACTTGTATTAATGGCTTGATGCGACTGGTAAGTTCTCTCTTGTTATATTACCCTGAATTATTATGAGCCAGAGCATTCTGCATGAAAAAAGGTCCGGAACATCCAGAGGAGTGAGACGAATGAACCAGAGGAGGCTTCCAAGGTATAGTGAGTATTAAGCAACAAAGTTTAGCAAGCATACAGGTATGTACCAGTCTGGTTTTGATTTCTTTTCACATATAAATTAATATCTAATATTATTCTATGTGCTATCCCTAATTGAGCATCTTCGGTTGTAGGAACGATGCCTTCGAAGAAACCTACCACCAGAAAATCTCCTACAGTCCCAAAGATGCAATAATCAGAAGAAGGAGAAGGCTCCTCCCCAGCCGTTGCAAGAAAATTGGAATTCACTTCCAAGATAACGTCGATCATCAAGGAAATCACCAAAGAAGCCTTCGCTCAACCCCCCGGCCTTTGGGGACACAGAGGTGAACATTGGGACCAAGACAACATTCCTGCGATGGGAAGACCTATTCAAGGAAATAAAGCACAAAGAATTCCCTGAGTATGTCCCACATAGTGATCCTGACACAAGGAAGTCAGATGATGAGGTCTTTGTCAACATCCAAAAGTCTTACCTATACATGGTGGCGAGCAGGACTCCCGTATTCCCTTGCATTGAAATTTTAAAATGGCTCATTGATCACAGAGATGTACATAAGTGTGTAATTAATGATGATAATGGTCAAATCGTCGGGGTTTTCCTCCTAGTAGAAGTCCAAAAGTATTACAAGCTCAGGGAGCCAGATTAACGTTTGAACAAGGATTTTGTTGTGAAGTTTTATCAGTAGCATGAAAGCAGCAAAATCATGGTGTCTTAGTGGAGAGAAGACAAAAAATTCACCAACCAAAACTCCGACTGGTACTCGACGACCAACCTCAGACAACCTTATATCTATCTAATGGCTCTCCTTTTCCAGTTGCATGGAGAAAAATATTGGTCCAGGTTTTTGGAGGCATGGATTCCTTTGGCTTATACTATCTCCATATCCACAACAAGCTTCAACTGGGGCGTGATCATCTCCAAACATCTTAGCACCTGCATTCTATAGGCTCAGCAGCCAAAGGAAGGAGAAACTCCTACCTTCTACATGGCGTCTTATCTATTGGACGTCAAATGTGCAAGAAATGTCTTTGTAGGAATGAACCTGAGTTGGCACACTTCTGAGCTCTTGATCCATGTCTATTTTAGCATCTTGTGGGAGAACAGGTATAAAATATCCTACTCTCTCATTTGCGACCAATTTATCGCACCTATTCATTTCTTACTATTCAAGGAGTGCCCAGGGCTGTCTTATGCGGCCAAAAAAGTTATATCAAAAGTCGGTCACTGGTACCTGGACGAGCACGAAACCTAGATTAGGGTTTTTGGCACCACAGGAACACCACATTTTCTACCTATATATGTCCCCTACCGATTGGTACTAGAGGAAATATGTTACCAAACTATCTTGTAGGGGTACAATGCGGCTTTGGTGAAGGATAAGAAGCAGACATTCATACCCTATGGGTTTCATATCGACTTCTACCAGGGTAAAGACACTGTGCAGGCCAAGCAAAAGGGATTAAGTCAATTGGAATTTCAGTTCTAGACAAGACATTTTCGCAAGCACGATCCCAAGGGTCTGGTATCGAAACATGCATCAAAAGTATCGTCCTGTTGGCCTTATGCCCACGACTGGTTTGAGGATGAAATATTCACTAAAAATGCTCAAGATTGGGATGAGGTAGTGGCAAGAATGGCTGACCCCAAAATAACCAAGTTCAAGGCCATGAGTTGGGAAGAGAAAGCAATGTCCTTGGATGAAAGAGCGCAAAAAGTGGAAGAAATGCTCAGGACTAGGGAAGAAAGGGTAACATTTGAATCAACCAAAATGATGGAAGCTCCCCAGGAAGCCCCTGTACAGAACCAGAATTTTCTCGGAACTCCAGGTGCAAGGGAAAGAGGGACACTATTGCTCCAACATGCTCAGCAAATAATGGATCTGGCATCGAATGATCTGGTCCTCTTATCAAGAATTCCGACCAGTAACCCAGAAGAGAGCCCGATAGGGGTAGGTGGCTCCGAGCTCCTAGACCCCTGTAACATCAATGGGTCAGATGACCCTGAATCCACACTACCGCCAACTGATTCACCGGTAGGCGCGATG
Organism: Picea mariana; assembly: GCA_032191745.1. Classification (NCBI taxonomy): domain Eukaryota; kingdom Viridiplantae; phylum Streptophyta; class Pinopsida; order Pinales; family Pinaceae; genus Picea; species Picea mariana. The sequence goes on along the minus strand of JASDQU010011578.1, from coordinate 92,882 downwards.
ACTCAATCAATGTCGGGCCAGGTGTCGGTCGAAACTAGTGTGCCTAACCCTCTGTTTGAGTTCATAGATATATATACAATGATGATGAGAGTCTGGAGGCATCTCAAAAAACCTCTGTGCATGTAGAAGAAGAAAAGGGAGTGGAGGAAAAAAAACCTCTTGTTCCCAATGTTCAAATTCAAGAGGACACACAAGAAGAAAAGGGCGCCGAAAGTGGCTTAGACACAGAAATGCCCGATGCGCTGGAGACTCAAGTAGGTAGTCCCAAGGACAAGTCAGAATTGGACATGTCAAAATAAATATCCCCGCAAAAGGACATTGGCGATGCCACGGCTATAATACAGGCAAGTATTGAGCTCACTCCTGACACATCCATTCCACTTGATACTCAGGTTCCCGATAAACATCAGGAAGAGGCCAGGCCTTGGGAAAAAAACAAGGAGGTTCAAGAGTCTAATATTAAACAAATATATACCACTAGCACCCTAGGAAACATGCTCACATGGGGTGACCAATAAATACCAGAGCGAGTAGATGAAGTAGCAGACATCTATGCGATTTCCTATGATCAAAAGAGGAAGGCCATCATACAAAGGACTGCTAAGAAGAGGAAGATTAATGTGGACCATTCTATTTCAGTTACCACAGAGGAAAGCTTGATCAAAACAACATATGGTTGCACGTCTGTATTAATAGGCCTGGGAAGAGCCCTGTCTGATGCTACCCAGGATAGGGCCAGGAGGGATGAAAGAGAACTAGTTGATACTCTGAAGGAACTGGAACACCTTTGCCATATTGTTGAGTATTATAAAGGCACCACATAGACTGTGGCATATTTGAAGAGTGAATTTTTAGGAGTTTACAATGAGTACAAGAAAGAAAGAACCTGGTTAACTGAAAATAGAACTAAATTCCAGGAGGACACTCTCATGGCTCTCGCAACATGCAAGGAGATGGAATGATGGCATGAAAGAGTGCAACAAGCAGTGGAAAGGCTCGAATACATTGAGGCCGTCCAACAGAGTCGAGAAAAGGAAGAACATGGCATTCAGATGTTAAGAAAAAATATCCTCGACCGCATAAAGAGATCCACATAATACTGGACTAAGATGTCCCGGGACCCACATTGAGAGATCAAAGAACAATATGCCAAGTTCCAGAAGCACTGGGATAAAATTAATAAAGTAATAAAAGATATCAAGCTCCCCGAGTTCGGCAACCACAGTGAGTTTATTGACATAAGAAACATGCTCAAGATGTATGCCGAACGAGACTCCCTATGGGCTGAAGAGTGCATGAAGGTAGCCGATGCGAGGCCAAGATAGGTGGGACAATTCATAGAACACTCGATCAGAGCTAAAACCATGTTGCAACAACTGAATTCCACCTTGATAAAATACCCAGTGCATGCAGTGGATATCAGAGGGATATATGCGGCCCCAATGGAACATCACAGGTTCTCGTGGGCCCATACTTGTGAAGAACTCTTTATTAGATGGTCTGATTATGAAATAATCCACCCTTTTCAAGAAACAACTCGGGTGGACTGTTGAAAGATTGTCATATGAAGACGCCATGTGGTGATTTTTGATTAGCTCAAATTGTATTTTACCATTAATTGTTGTTAAGACTTTATATTATAAATAGGAACATCAACCGATGGTCTAGAGGTTGATGGTTTGTTGCAAGAACTCTTTTCTTTCTAGTTGTTAAGAATTATTTTGGAGCTACTATGAATGAAGAAGTCCTTCTAGACTAGAGATGAAGTTGTTTTCATCATATGCATGTGTAATTGAGCATGGAGAAGAATTATTTCCTATTCAGTTCATGAGCAGATGTAACAAGTAAGAGCTATCGAATATATTGTCAAGTTATCTGGTGCAATTGCTTTGTTGTTCTTTTCTTTAATGGTGGAAATGATGAATCGTTCTGTGGATATATGATGAAGGATTATAGTAGATGAATTATTTTTCTTGCTATTGATCTTATCATATAAATGTTTTCTTCTAATAATTAGTATTCTCAAATAGTAATTGGATTCTCACATGGTTAATGTATTATTACTAGGCCTGTGGTATAGGATTATCATTTGCATGTTTGAGAAGCGGGTTATCCCAAGCTTAGCCTCTTTTGCAGTAGTTAAATTTTCTTTCATTTTGTTTCTTGGATAGTTTAGATTAAAATCTCATCTAGTGATCAAGTTATCACATGGTTAAAGTATTATTACTAGGCCTGTGGTAATAGATCATTGTCTGCATGCTGGAGTGAGGGTTATCCTGAGCCCAACCTTTCCCAGTCTTTAGACTTCCTTATCGTTGTGCACTCAAGTTGGTTTATACTGACTTTTTCTCACATTTATCCTAACTAAAGAGAAATTACCAAAAGAGAAAATCTCGATTGAAGGAGATGCCTCCACAAGAAAACATAAAGCCCATCGATTAAATTGGCTAGATTGCGAGATCCAGAGAACCATTCCAATCACAAACACTGCAGAGTCTAATTGGGCCTCGGTGGCTGGTTTGGTTCCTATTGTTGAGTTAAGGGTTTTAAGACCCATCAACAGAATTGACACTAGAAGGAGGGACTGAGAATGAATGGCTGAATATGTAAGTTATATGATATTCCAAACAACCTATAGATTCGTAACGGCCCACACGCATGGCTAGTTATCCACAACATATCCCACCTTTATCGAGTACTCTCTAAGCAGATAACTCGCCCCACTCCTAGGAAGGTTATATTCACCTTGAAATAACTTACACCCTCCCTCACGAGGAAGTGAATCATTTTAGAAGGATTACCAGAGCTTACACCCGACAAATCGGCGCGTTGCCATTCACCCCCATCCTCCCTCGAAGAAAACAACAAGGCAGACTAGTGGTCAACACTCCTGACGATTTTTTCGTACACTCCATCAAAGACTTAATAGACTTTGCATTCACCAAAACCCAATAACCTCTTGACCTCATACCCAAGACGCCAGCCAGTGACATCTCCGAACCTAACGATCTTTGGGAGGAGGAAGAGCCTAACTCCGACTCTGAAGATATGGAAGATAAAAATGGTCATGAGGAGGAGAGAGAAGTTCCACTTCAAGGCGACCAACATTGGTTGGTCGGGGATGTCGTGGCATTCCATAGATGAATATTGTTAGCGTCGGAAGTCACTCCTGGATTGTAGCAGGAGAAGATCCCGACACCCATCAGTTTAATGTCACGATTTGTTTATAAAGGGATGATCAAATGGAAGTAAACTCAGAACAATATCGTCTCAACTCTGAAACTAGGCCAGGCATGCATGAGCAAGTGAGGTCTTAGATAAACTCCAAACAGTGAGTTGTAATAAGGGTGAGCAGGGGGGAAGACTTGTATAAGGAGAGTGCAAGGGTATATCATAAACATCAGGTTTCTAACAGACTGGGGAAGAAAGCGTCCAAACACAATATCCTCTTACATTCAAACATAGAAAACCAGAGAATACAACGATGCAATGATAAATACTTTATCATAACATAACTGCAACAATTCACACGAATCAGTCGTTCACGAACTCTCTCAGCATAAGATGAAAATTCAGATGGAATACGAAAACTGTTTGTCATAAAACAAGAAATCTCATATATAGATGCACAGCCAGGGAACTAGAATGGTTGTTAAAACTTTACAGTCGGGAGCTTCAATCTACCATCAATAGATACCAAAATGGCGAAAACACCTACATATACTCAAAACAACAATAGCAACAAAATCGAGACGTTGCATTAAAAACTTTGCGTCTGCATGGCTTTTGACAATCTGCACCTACAGTCTCTGAATGATCATGCACCTATGGCAGATGCAATCGAACTTCTGATAGCTCCATAGGCGAATCAACGTGCTCTTAATTCATCGTCGGACTTTCCCATTATGGAGGAGATGATGTCTAACCAACACCAACTACCTTAATAACTGCTTCATTGGGATTGAGAATGGCCCGGTCAACTCAACACCTTTGGGACGTGGAAGACTCCTCGCACTGCCACCTAGATGAGTTGAATGGCCTGATGAATATGCGTGGAGGCTAGCGCGAAGGATGGGGCGTATAATGGGAGTGGTGGTATCAAAACCACGAGGGTGAGATAAGAAGTGATGAGGTGTGAGAGAAGTGACATGGGAAGACACATGGTGGAAGGCAATAAGCGGAGGGGGTAGGAGATGAGATATAATGGGCACATTTTAAAGGGAGGGGGGCTAACGTGGAAGGGAGCGGGACACATGGCAGGTGATGAGTGGATGATGAGATGTGGGGAGGGACCATGTGGACCAGAAAAGGGGAGACGGACGAAGGCCGAAGAATGAGGAAGGGCTAAAGGGAGTGAGCCTCATCGCATGGCCAGGTGGAGAACAGTTGACAAGGGGAAGGATGGTACAAAAGATGACACGACAGGAAAAGGGGCCCATGTTGGTTATACGCAGAAAGTCAGAGGATGTCCAGGTTTCCTGTGTGCCGTTGATCCGGGCACTCCAATCGTAGTC
>JASDQU010011578.1:72907-83291 GCA_032191745.1 Picea mariana | reverse complement strand
TGGGCCCTATGGGTAAGTTGGTGTAATTTGGTACCTCAACTTGCCAAGGTCGTAACATTTGCATACGGCCTCTTTTTTAGGTGCATGATAGCCCATTGGAAAGGTATTTCAAAGAACTACACATTCCACCATCAAACTCTAACTCTATCAATAGTTTGACTATGGCGAGCCAAAAAAACAACGTTTAGGGCCCCAAAACGACCCTGGAAGTACGACAAGATGTAATGACATGAAAACATACAAAATAAGTCTGTTGTATTGGGTGAGAGGCCACCCATATCCACCTGGAGGATGTGTGGGGCTTCAGACAACCCCAAAAGTGTAGAACCCACAATTAAAAATTAGTATAGAAGAACCTGTTGAACAAAAAATGGACATGAGGAGCCAGTTGGAATAAGTGGGTGGACAGAAATATCCACATGGATCAATCATCCCCCCTTAGGAAGCAATGGTCTCCATTGTGTTGATTTCCCCCATCATGTGAGGAAACTTCTGTTGAATTTAGCCCCGGGTGAGCCACTTTCCTTGGTGTAGGAGTTTCCCTACTTTGACAACCCGATAAAGTTGGATCTGTTGTTGGCGAGTGCCCTTGACTTGTGTGTCGACTATCTTGTCAGGGGATGCTTGTTCCATGCATTCAGGGTTGAGCTCTGTTGGTGTCAGTTGTTCGATGATCTTGGAGGTGTCCAATAACAGTGGAAAATATGGTCGAAGGAGGTCCACATTGAATATTGGATGCAAACCAAGGAAGGGTGGAGCGTTGAGCTCAAAAGCATTGCTACCCACAGCCTTGGTGATAGTGTAAGGCCCATAATGAAGTGGGCAAATCTTCTGATGGGTCTCGGTGAGACGCTCCTTCTGTAAATGTAACCAGACTTTGTCGCCAACTTGAAACTAGTGTGGTACCATGTGTTGATCATGGAACTACTTGTACTTAGCATTGGATTTATGAAAAATTTCCTGGACCTGTTGGCGGATGTGTTGAACTTGCTCAATGAATCTGGTGGATTTTTCGATCACAAACTGATCATGGGTAGAGTATGTATGTGTGGTGGAAAGAGGAAGTTCAATATCAATGGGTCCCAAGGGTTGGAATCCCAGACCCACCTGAAATGGGTTATGGCCAATGGAACTATGGAGAGCCCTATTGTAACTTTGTTGGACATATGGGATACTCTCGTCCCATGTACGTGGATGATTAGAATTGTACATGTGCAGGATGTGCACAATCATCTGATTGATGACCTCTGTTTGGCCATCGGTTTGGGGGTGGAAAGAAGTGGATTTTGGGAGCTTGGTGTCTAACAGAGACCAGAGACTTGACCAAAAGGTGTGGAGGAACATACCATCTTGGTTAGAGATGATGGTCTATGGTATCCCAAAGTGGAACCACACTCGTTCAAAGAAGATATTGGGAGTATCTATTGTTGTGACATTCTTCTTACAAGTTGTGAGGATGGCCATATTCGAAAACCGATCAACGACCACAAACACGCAATCATTTCCTTTCTTGGTGGATGATAAGACATACATGTAATCCATTGAGATGGATTCCCAAGGCTTCTTGGGAATAGGAAGAGGGGTGTATAAGCCTTGCTTCTTTATGTTTGGCTTTGCAATGGCACAGGCAATGCAATATCTAATATACTTTTTTACTCCATGTCAAAGTTTTGGCCAATAAAAATGTTTCTGAAGAACAGCCACAATTTTCTCTACGCCAAAATGTCATGCCACCCGACTATAGTGGGATTCCCAAATCAGCTTTGCACGCTCGCTTGTAGGAACACAGAGATGGCCCAAGTGGCATAAGAGTCTTTCTTGAATGTGAAAATCAGTGACAGTTGTGCATGTACCCAAGAGCTAATATGTGGTGGCGAAGTCTGGATCTTGTTGATAAAGTTATATCCACTCAGATGCTTCATGTCCACAGGAATGGAGCACATTGGTGAGTGCAGCCATAGGAGGAAGACTGAGGCAGACAACAACATGATTGGAGATACATGTCTTATACTTGATGTTGAGATGGAACTATTGCAGGTAGGTGGACCACTTCTGATGGCGGTCATTTTGCAATTTTCCCTATGTCTGTATGAACTGCAGAGGCTTGTAATCAATGTGTATGATCGTCTCTTTCCCTAGAATGTAATGTTTCCATTGTGACAGGCTTGTACAATGGAATACATTTCCTTGTCATATTTTGGGTATTTATGGATAGTATCGGAGAGTTTCTTACTATGGTATTCCATCTGATGCCTGTGTTGAGTGAGAACTGCAACCACAACATAGTCAGATGCATCAATCTCAATATTGAATGGTTGTTGTAGATCGGGCAAAGAGAGTACTGGAGCTGAGAACAAGCGATGCTTCAGATCATCGAATTCTCATCACTTCTCCTTCCCCAACATGAACTTGGCCCTACCACCACCCTTGGTCACCTGGCTAAGGGGCCATGCAATATGGGAGAATCCCAACACGAACTGTCGGTAGAAGTTGGCTAGTCCCAAAAAACTCTGAAGCTCGGTCAGTGTGATCAGGGTTGGCTAGTCACAGATGACTTGGATATTAGCTGGATCAACATGTACCCCATGTTCATCAACAATTTATCCCAAGTATTGGAGCTTGTTCATGCCAAAAGAGAATTTTTCAAAGTTGGCATAACGCTTGTGTTGCCGCAAAGTGCTCAAAACCTGTTGAATATGTTGCATGTGCTCCTCTCGTGTTCTGTTGAAGATGAGGATGTCATCCAAATATACTACCACAAAGGAGTTGGTGAAGGGTCTCAGTACATCATCCATCCGCCTCATGAAATTGGCTGGTGCATTTGTTAATCCAAAGGGCATGACTAACCATTCATAAAGACCTTCTTTAGACTTGAAGGTTATTTTCCATACATCACTTGGTTCAATGGGAACCTGGTGGTAGCCAAACTTTAGGTCAATCTTTCTAAATGAATTTCCCCTTTGAGTTGGTCAAGAAGGTCATCAATCCTGGGAATGGGGTAGCGGTTCTTGACTCTTATTTTTTTTAAGGCTCTGTAATCAATGCAGAGTCGCCAAGTCCCATCCTTCTTCTGCACCAGTACAATCGGGCTTCCGCAAGGGGAGGAGATGGGTCTGATGTGCCCCTTTTGAATAATCTCTTAGATCCGACACCTGATTTCTGAATTCTCCATCAGTGAGCACCAATATACTTATCCATTAGGTAGAGGTGCATCGGGGGTCAAATCAATTGGATGCTTGACTTGGCAATGTGATGGTACCCCTATAGGTGAGGAGAATATGTCTTTGTATTCTTCCACGATCCCGCCCACTTGCTTCTGCTAAAAAGAGAGGTGTTGTGTAGAGGCCATGGATGTGTTAGTGACCTTCTGCTTACTGTGAGCATGTATCACAAAGAAGACAAACTTACGGGTATGTGAAATGACCTTACTATATTGCTTAACAGAGATTAAAGAAATAGCAGTAGGCGGTGTTACCTCTAGGATCTTGTATAATTGTCTACCCAAAGTAATAATAACATTGTGGGGTCTAAACTCATACATAACATGACGCTTCCACAAATATGGTTGTCCTAAAAGAACATCACAAAATTCAAGGGGAGAAATATTACACAGTACCTCATCTTTGAAAGGCTTGATGTCATAGGGCGGATGACACTATTGGCTGACACAGAGATCTCTTCCTTGTTGAAGCCAATCGATGGTGTAGGGATGTGGGTGCGGTGTCATTGGTAGGTCCAACCACTTGACGACCTCTCCTGAAATCAGATTCTTCTGACTACCACTATCGACAATGAAATGAATCAGAGCCTCCTTGACCCACATCTGCGAGTGAAAGAGGCATTCCCCTTCCTCTAGTTCTTCTGGTTCTCTTGGACAGAATTTGGTGGTAGCGACAGTGGCATTGGGTTCAACATCGATAATTTGCTTCCATCCTTTAGGATTTGACTCGGAATCAGAATCGGCCTCTGACTCGGAAACCTTTAGCTCGACCACGAGGGACTACTTGGAGCGGCATTCTTCGGTGTTGTGCTAAGGACTTTTATGGTACTCACACCATTTTCTCCTGTCCTTCTTCATCTTCTCATTGCCCTTGTTGTGTTGCGGCTTGGACTGGTTGTCTTGAGGGTGGCCATCTCGACTTGGTCCCTTGCTGTGTGGGTTGGGGTTGCCTTTTCCCTGCTTCGGCTGTGAGGGATTTGTAGATCCAAACTCTCATTCTTTCTTCTTAAATTCTTGCTTGATCTTGATAGCGTATCTATAATTCATGCCCAATGAGGAGATGTCCAGGAACTCCATTTCTCTTTGAATGTATCTATGCAAACAGCCGCAGTATTTGAGCACCAGATGATTCTCAGAGTCTTTGATAGCCAATTTGGTGCGTATGGTATGGAAACTATTAGTGAAATCTGTTACTATTTGGTCTCTTTCTTGACATAGGGTGGTCCATCTGGTGTACTAGCCCTCGTAGCTTCCAACAAGGTAGTATTGTTTTTTAATGGTGTCTTGGAAGGAATCCCATGTAGGGGCCACCACAAAAATCGTAGATTCCTCCATGGCCCTTTGATCAGAGTAAGTATCCCGCTAGTCTTTAACATGGGGAACGGCCTTAAGGAGTGCAAAAGTGATATTTTCCCTATCGAAAAAATTGTGGACCAAAAAATATCCTTCAAGAAGATTCAACCATTTATCTACAGCATCCGCATCTATCGATCCTTCAAATAATGGAATATCAAAATTTACATGTACCTTGAAGGGGGTTGCATGGCCGCTTGATGAATATGCTTCTCCTGTGGGCAGTCTTTGAAGGATCTGCGCGAAGTTGTCCATCATTTCCTTCCTTTTTCGTGTGAGGTCTTCCTCGAGCAACATTTTAATAGGATATCTTGCTCCATCATCTTTATTTTTGTCCCCCATGGGTTTTTTTTGGGCTCGGCACGACCGATATTGTAATGGTTTGATTGGTCCGAGTCCCAACTTCTTGTACCCAGATCTTGTCGGGGACATGCACAAAGAAAAAAAAATGAAGAGCAGATCGCTCTGATACCACTGATCTGGATTTAGGAGTGGAAGGAACTAATTAACAGACTGAATAAAATAAACACAAATATATGAAGAATAACACAAATATCTAGTGAACAACATCTTCTATTAAATAATGAAATAGGTTGAAACTGTAAAACTGCAGAACTGAAACACTTGCTCGAATGGTGGTAGCTATCTCTGAGAAGAGATGTGGTTTCTATGTGCATTGGTCTAAGAAGAATGGATCACAATGAGGCTCCAAAGGCCTCTTTGATATTACTCATGAATTCCAAAACCTTAGACATCCAAAAACCTAACCCTAGAAGGTGAAATGCCGGAATTCATGTGGGCCCTATGGGTAAGTTGGTGTAATTTGGTACCTCAACTTCCCAGAGTCGTAACTTTTTCATGTGACCTCCGTTTTAGGTGTGTGATAGCCCTTTTGAAAGGTCTTTCAGAGAATTACACATTATGTCGTCAAACTCTGACTTCATCTACAATTTGACTATGGTGAGCCAAAAAAACAGTGATTAGGGCCCTAAAATGGCCTTGGAGGTACAACAAGATGTGTTGACATGAAAACATACAAAATAATCCAGTTGGATCAGGTGAGAGGCCACTTGTCTCCACCTGGAGGATGTGCAAGGCTTCAGACAGCCCCAGAAGTGTAGAACCCACAATTACAAAGCAGTACAGAAGAACGTGTTGAACAAAAAATGGACACGAGGAGCCAGTTGGAATAGGTGGGTGGCCACCAATATCCACATGGATAACCATATCTACATGAAACAAGAGGAAGACCAGACACCATATGTTGATTACATAGTTATTGTAATGAGCGATATTTTAGATGACCAAACCGCTCATGCCAAAGTTTGCTCAAGTCATCGCTATGAGCAACAAAAACTGATGAAAAATATGATGACTCAAAGTTGTCAAACTTGTACAACCTGGTAATATCATCAACAATTCCAGTTGCAAGAACATGCTTAGGATATTTTAGATTCTTGATTACAACTTGGTGAGGTGAAAACTCTACGGTTTTACCTTCACCTGAATGGGTGATTTGATATATTGATAGAAGGTTACAAGAAAGACTTGGAACACATAATACATCATTAAAATGACCATTATCTACTTGAACTATTCTAGATCCTACAACACTAAGAGATATATTATCACCAACAAATATTTTCTTGGTGTTACATTTATTTAGAGCACAAAATATGTCTTTATCCTTGGCCATATGATAATATGATCCATAATCAATAAGCCACTCATCAGAAGAAGAAGTAGAAGTTGTGTTGAAGGAGAAACCAAAAAAAGAAAGTGCATGTTCATGAGGAGAAGAAGAAGAAGTAGAATTAATATTGATGTTGTGTTTCTTCATCGTTGCTTCTAAAGCTACCATCTTCTTGAAACATTTGGACTCATCATGACCATCTTTATCACAAAAGTTGCAATGTCTCTCAATCTTCTTATTTTTATATTTTGCTCATTTGTCACCATTAGGAGTTGGAGTTGTCTGAGTGGGTTTGGGACCCTTATGTTGCTTGTTGTTGTAGCGAGGATGTTGCTTCTTGGGATTCTTGGGTTTATCTTTCTGTTGGGAAACTAAGGCTTTGTTGGAGTTACCTACAGTGCTTATCACTCCAAGTTGTACAAGCTTATCTTCCTCTCTAATCAAAGTAACACAAAAGGACTCAAGAGTGGGTTTTTTATAAGTTGTCCCTAGATCCACTCTCATGGCATAAAAGGTAGATACAAACACAGAATATGCACTATCTAGCATAGAGAGAATAAGATAGATGCAACGCTCTTCCTCCATCTTTATCTCACATTCTTCACATAAAATTCTGAGTGTTTTAAACTTAGATAGATAGTCTCCAATGCAATAAAAATCACTTGGATTTAAAGTAAGTACTTGATTTTCTAATTGTTGTGCTCGAATAATATTGAGTTTAACAAACACAGTTTCAATCTTTTCCCAAGCTTCATTGGGGTCATCAATTTCTTTAAGGTGGAACCTTAAATCAAGAGAGATGGACATTTTGATTAGTCCACGTGTTTCGTCACTCCTATTATCCCATTTGAATTTCTTATCAGGATCATTGGGTTCTTTTTCCTTTCCCAAGGTAATCTGGTACAAGCCTTTACTTCTTAATAAATCCTCCATATGAGATTCTCATTGGAAGTAGTTGGTGCTAGTGAGAAAAATATTATTGGAAGAATCCATATTAAATATGTAGATAATATGGATTTAAAAACTAAAACTGATGATCTGGATAGAAATATCTCAAAAAATTATGCGGTTTAAAAAAAAACGGCACTAAAAACGGACGTCGGATGTGAAAGTTATGCCATTTTTAAAAAAAGACATAAACGATGACCAAAGGACCACGTGGTGGTGTAAGTTGCTTTATGAAGTGACCCACTTTTATAAAGAGAAGTGGAGATCACTTTTATAATGAAGTTACTTTATAAAAGAAAATTTGTATGCAAAATAAATAACTCTAAAATAAAATATTAAAGATACTTATAGTGATTCACTTTTATACTTGAAGTGAAATACACTTTACAATTTGAGCATGAACTTTTTCAAAAAAAATTAAGAAAAAGAGAGACTTGAACTCAAGACCTCTTACTTAATAAGGAAACTTTTAACTGAATGGTCTAGCAAAACATATTGTATTGTTTAGCAAGAGGATTGAGAGTGTTGTTGTTTTTGTTGTGGAAGATGCCCTTCAAGAGCGTGCTAAAAAAAAACTCTTTTCACACAAGAAAAAAAATTTGTTTCTCGATGACAACAAGGGTTAGATCTCAGTTAGCTTACCCAGAAGATGCACCTTTTCCTATATGTTTCTGATTTTCCGAGATCACACAAGGAGCAGGGAAAAGAGCATACACGGATCTAAAAGAGTAGCAACCTGGAAACAAATAATATAAAACCAAAAATAATACTCTGCAAAAATTTTAAAAATACGTATTCAGGTTTTATACCTCTAGATCTAACTGAAATGGTCGTATCGAGTGAAACTAAAAGTTTTCCTTACTGAAACGAGCACTCTATGCGCAATGGAACAGTCCTCTCAGCCTAGAAATGTATAGAAACTATAGAAAATGGAGATGAGGAAACTCGGCTTCACGATCTCAATCTACAACATGAGCGGGTCTTCAAACAGGCTCTGATACCATGTTCGAAAACATAGGTATTGCAACAGAGGATGAACGCCTTCAGCAACCACTCACATAACCAGATCAAATATCAACACAGAGATGTTTTGACGTGGTAAAACACCTATAGGAAAACATCCACGGCCCCAACCAACACGGCCACTTGGAGCAGTTTATTAATGCAAAAGAAAAAGATTACAAGATATTTTACAAGAGAGGTTCTCACAATCGATCAACGGAAAATGACCCTCCATGCTCTTTAAATAGAAATCATAGACTAATCGGGTGTTAATCTGTGGATCAATGGCCGTTAAGATCGAGTATAATATGAACCGTCGGATCACTCTATGTCGAGAACATATCGTGACCATCATATTTCCTAACTACAAATGCATACTAAAGAAACACACTTTTACCTAACGACACATTAGACCAAGTAGATCTTAACTAAATCCTAAGTGTCTAAATATCCTAATAGGTTCGAAGAGTCTTGGGGATTGGGATTAGGGTTTTATTCAGGATCCTCTTCCACATATGATAAAATATTATATTTGATTCTTGGTTGGAATGTTATCTTTATGATTTCTTGTTGAAGATGGTGTTGGAGCTTCTTGATATTTTGGATTGGAGGGATCTCCCTTTGACGGAGGAGCTTGTCTAGGTTGAGGACCTTGTTTAGTATTTTTTTTCTTTCGTTTTGGTTATTTTCATTGCTCATTAGGCTCTTATGCTGGCTGATCCACTGGTACTTTTGGGCATCTCTTGGTGAAATGGCCATATTCATGACAGATATTGCATTTAAAGGGGAGTTATTCATATTCCACGTCTTGCAGATAAGTCCAGTTGTCCAGAGTAATCTTAATGGCCTCTGTAAGTCTATTTTCCAGGTCCACCTCAACACAGATTCAGGTGCAATACTAAAGGATTTATTTGGATTCAGCACGATCTATATAATTTCCCAAATAGTTCCCAGTGGTTTGTAGAGTCTCATCATTCCAACAATGGAGAGGTAAGAACGGGATGCGAACCCAAACAGGGACAACCGATAGGATGTCATTTTCTGGATTAAAACATGAAGTCCATTGATTAAAATATAGCCCTCGATCCCCCACGAAGAAAGGGACACTTCTGAAAATAAGATCTCAGTATTCCTTCTTTTCAAACAGAAAGGAAAAGAAACCTCTACCACAGAAAGATTGTGACATCCTACATGATAAGAGTGGCTTCCATTTCTTATCAACCCATATTTCCAAAGATCTAGGCAAGGGAAAAATCCTGGTAAATTTCCCAACTAGACCATTCTCTGTAAATTGCAATGCGAGGGTTTGCAAGCCTGCTTGAATTGGGACCGAAGGGATTTCATCCAACTTTTTAACAAACCTTTAATGAGCCTGCTTAGGTTGCTTGGGGAGACCAGCAACCAAGGACATAAAGGTTTTGATGTCTATAGAATGTGAGGGAGGAGGTGGGTGGGGGTCACTAGGGCCCCCGCAAGGGGAAGCCATGGAAGCCTCAGGGAAATCACACAAAATAGAGTTCTACTACTACATGTGGGCATAAAAATTGATGTTGTACTTCGACAGTATGAATAAAATAGGTCATATTGTCATATTTTACTTGCATTTTTGTATTTTTTTTTTAAATCCCTGATGTTTGTCAACTTTCCGACACAAGAGACTATCATTGAATATCCGACGGTTGACCACGTCAATGAGGGTCGGATATTTGACTGTTTACCAGGTCAACGATGTATGTACCAATGTTTTATGAAGTCAATATTTTTGTTCATTAAGAGACATCTCTTTGTTCAACATACGTCGAAAGTCCGACAACAGTGCAATAATTAAAAAAGTTTGAAATATTAAAGACGTTCAAAGTTGTTTCTATACTAGCAACGATTTGCAGAGGTTGTAAGGGATATTTATAGGTCATAATACAAAAAAAAGACATTTTGTTAATTGCATTACAAATAGTTAAACTATTGAGGTTCTTTTTTTATATAATCATCACTGAAAGTTTGGTAAGGAAAAATGTCACATAACATTCCTCCGGGAGGACAAGTCCGAGACTTGAGGTATGCATTAGTCGAGGCTTTGGGTGATTGAAAATGTTATTTTCCTTGTAAAAAATGCAGGGGCTATAATAGAAGGAGGGTTTTAATAAAAACAGCTAAAAAACTTTGTAGTG
>JASDQU010011578.1:2984-15822 GCA_032191745.1 Picea mariana | reverse complement strand
AGGGTCAGAGAGTTGCTTTGGTCTTTGAGCAAGTAAAAACCAGTACGGTACTGGCTCGGTGGAAGTTAACGCAACCATTCCAGGTCCCTTCCACCACCTCTCATTAGCCATCGTGGTCTCTTTTAGCACATCCCCCACCCAACAATCATGCAACACATAATCATAACATAATTTACATTCATCGACCTTTTATACAAAGGTCCATCAAATCAAACATTCACATCTTTGAGTTTGCCATAGTTCTTGGCCAATATAGTTATTTTTATAGACTGGGGGAAATAGGGTGTTACAGATAGCAGGTCTGTTGCCCCATTGTATTCACGAGAGGCGTGTGTGAAGATGAGTTTTTAAAATAAACATTGAAGTGATCTTAAACATTAATGCTCGTTAGGTTAGTATTTGTTTGTTTTGTTTTATTTAATTTATTTTCATATTAATATAAATGGAATGCTTTGTATTTGTATATATAAAGTTGGTAGAAGATTGGTTTTGGAGTAAGATTTAAAATTGTTTTTAATTGGTTAAGACATTGTTTTCTTTATATGTAAGGAAATAGGTTAATGGCTAGAGACCTTGAGGCATTTAGTAAGAGTGGACGTTTGCCCTCTTACGGACTACTAGTGGGCTATTTTAGTTGGTGTGTTTTTCCTTGAATAATTGTGATGTGTCAGCCCGCATTTGCAGATAACAACCAGTGATAATCGTCATCACTATTGTTTGACAATAGAGTTATGATAAGTTTTATTGCCTTCAGGAAAACAAATAAATAGAAGAATGTCAAAATTTTGGTCATTGATTGAGAAGATTTTCTACTGTAAAAATAAAAGAAGAAATTTAACCATATATCATAATAAATAACTATTGTAATACAACTTGTAATGTGTTTAACAAAACTCACAAAAAAACCATAATTATAAAAAAAACAACAAAACCTTGTAACATGAAAAGATATAAATATATATCGAAATTATATAAGAAAAGTGATTAAAATCTTAAACCATTAAGCATAAACGAGAACCCCCTGGGCATGAGGTTAAACTGTAACCAAGGATAATATTTGGTCTCATGTATGAGACTAAGGTTAGATGTCAATAAAAAGCACATGACCTTATTGTAGGTAGTCTCGGGGATGAACACAAGGGACACTGGCTTTCTTGTGGATACTATCTAGGCTGAAACTATATTTTGGTCCTGAGTGAGACCTAAATACTTCTAATTGGTTAAGCGTTCTTCTTCTTCGTACATAAAGAAATATGTTAACGACCTAAGACCCAAATGCATCTGGTAGGAGTGAAAGTCTACCCCTTTGATTATTTCAGGTGATATGATTTTTCTTAAATAACAATAATGAGTCAACCTGCATTTATAAATAACAGTCAATAATAACTATCCTCGTTGCCAATTAACAACTAAACTAAATTATGTTAAGAAACAAAACCTTTTAAAATTAAACTATATTTATTATATATAAAATTAACCTTTATATACTTTTATTATGTAATTAGGATGTATACTTAAATTTGATTTTGATTTTGCCATGATTAGTAAAAGTGTGTACAAATTTATAAGATCTCCCATAGAAAAAAAGTGCAAATAATATACCATGATTAGAACCGTAATGTATGGACACAACCTTTTCTCGTACTAAAATGACAGGAATAGGTGGACATAGGAGTGTCGTGTAATGTTAAAGTGGTTTCAAGGTCGAACATATATTTGAATTGTCAATTCCACTTTTTAGTAATAGACATTTGAATCGACGAGTATTGGATCTTAGTTCGATAGTCAATATATACGCCGAGCACTATTTGAACATAGTGTGTATGCATGGCTTCTTATTATCTTTTGTTGATAAAAAATTACAAATTTCAGATTAACACAATTTTAATTTTAATTTTTTTTATTAACTTTGTATTTTAATGTTGAGAGGTGCTCTATAATTTTATTAGGAATAGATGTTTACCTAACTTTATATTAAAATATTAATAAATTATATATATATATATATATATAATTATAATTTATTAAATTAATATAATAATAATAATATATTTTTAAGATCATGTTTAAGAGACTTTTTTCATCTAAAGATTTTGACTTGTAAAATTTATCTAGGTATACATACCCTACCTCTTCTAAATTTGAACTTGTAACTTTTTATGAAGAAAAACATGTTCTTAACTATATATATGTATATATATTATTAATCAATCTACATTTATCTTAACTTTCGATTTATCAAGTTTTGAAAGGGATCAAATCTAAACCTTTAATCTTTCTCTAGTTTTACACTCTAAAAAAGGTTTACACCTAGAAAAATTCTCAAGTTAAAATAAATCTAGAATGGTGATATTTTCAAATTAAATAATGTAATGTAATATTTTTCAAAACAAATTTTATTTTATAGTGAAAAATATATAAACTAATATATATACAAGATAAGATAAAAGTCAACTAATTTATTATCGATTTTATTTTTTTTAATTTAATATATTTTTGTCATTTTTATTAAAATGTTGTATTTTTCAAATAAAAATCTTAATTTTATAGTGAAAAATATGTAAACTATAAAATAAAGTTAATTGTTTATATAGAATGTTATTGATTTTATTTATTTTAAAATATTTTTTAATTTATTTTAAAATTAAATATGATGATGATGATGATGATTAACGTCTATTAAGACTTAATTGGTCTATCGGACCTTAAGAAGGTAAGTGATTACTTGTGATTCTTTAGAATTTTGTTTCTGTGCTCGAAAAGCATTAAGAGAAGCTTTCCAAGATCACCATACTTTTGTTGAGTTAAGAGGTTAGGAAGGTTGGTAGTGTGATCAATATTTTGAAAATGAGATCTAATATGGGTACAGGCTGGACAATCTAAGAGAAAGTGCTTTTCATCTTCAAAGGTGACAAAGGTGACACACTCTTTCATCCCATAGCGTTTTAGGAATTGACCAACGCCTAGTTTCACTATGGACCTCGTGAGAATTTGTTCTTATCTTAGCAATGCTTATTTTTTTCTTTACACTTGGCAAAATAGATAGATAATTTTGATCTTCTAGATTACAGTTGATTACATCTTTATAATACCTTAATTTTCTTTTTTCCTCAAACTCTTTATCACACCACATTTTTTCCTTAAATTTTGATTTGACGTTTTTTTTAATAGTATCTTTATTTTGCAAAATGGTTTCTTCCATGATTCCCCAATAGTTTAGCCAAGACCGGGCGTCTTTATGCCATCCTCGCTTGAGTCGATGGTGGTTATGACTTGATTATGAAGCAATTTAGGTAGCCTCTTGTCTTCCATGTTGTTTAACTTGTTCTTATACATTAGGTATCTAGCCATAGCCATGCTCTCAATGGGGGAGAGGCTTGTTTCTACGAGGAGGATGGGATAGGGCGTATTTCCGTTAATTTTGAGATTATAGGTTATAAAATTCTTTTGTATTTGCTCTATCTTTCTCTAGGATTCACGAGAGATACTACAGCCCTAGACTTCACATCCATAAAGAATAACAGGTGTAACAAGAGTCTCAATGAGGAGTTTCTTCTTATCCCAACTCCAAAGATCAGCTGATTTACAATTGTTTTCAAGCCCGTAATAAGCTTTCCATCCCCCAATAATCTTCTTCTCAATGCTATAATTCTAATTGAGCTTGTGGTGAATATCAATTCCAAGATATTTGTATGAAGTCACTTCCTCCAAGTTGTTGTTGTCATATACAAAGGTGTCATAAGGGATCTTATTGGATTTAATAATCATAACCTTAGTCTTATCAGTATTAATAGTCATACTCATATTGGAGCAAAAATCCTTGAGGATTTTTAGTTGGTTTTCAAGATCACAAGGACTCCTTGCCATAAAAATGATATCATCGGCATAAAGAAGAAGATTGATGACTATACCAGTGAGAGTAGGGCCGACACAACCTGTTTTTTCCAAGCTTTCTTCTAACTTATCAATGTATATGCCAAAAAGGGTAGGGGACAAGGGACAACTTTGTTTGACTCCGATATTGTAGTTAATCTCTTTTGACCAACCCTCAGTGTTTTTAAACTTAGCAATAATGTTCTCATACATCCTTATTGCAGCAACCCTCAACTCGAGAGGCAATTTTATCTCTTCCAACCTATTCCAAAGGTTTTTCCTAGGAACCATGTCAAAAGCTTTTCTAAAGTCAACAAAACAACAAAAAAGATTGGTTTTAGTATTGCGGAACTCCTCTGCAATGATCCTAAAGGTAACAAAATGGTCCATAGTTGAATGATATCTCCTAAACCCAGCCTGGCCTTTAGCTTTTTTACTGTGACTTTCTAGCCAAATGCTAATCTTCTTTTCCAAAATAATTCCATAAAGCTTGGCTAAAATCGAGCTAATCATAATGGTCCTATAATTAGAGGGAATGTTTTTATCCCCATTTTTAAAAATAGGAACAATGAGGCTTTGCGTCCAGGGTTTAGGGAAGCCCTGCTTGACTGCTAAATTGAAGAGCTTGTGTATGTGAGGGATAAGGATTGGCCCTCCGATTTTAAAAATTTCAGCTTGGTAGCCTTCAATGTCCTTAGCTTTCCCATTCGCGAGCTGCTTAACCCCGAACTCTATATCATCTAAAGAAAAAACTTCTTCCTTTGTAGGGACAATAGGAATGGTGTCCATGTCATTAGGGAACTCGTAAACACTTTTAAGGTAGGAATTCCAGTCCATTAAGGGGATCCTATTATTTTCTTTAGTATTGCATTTTAGAATTTGGCTCCATAATTTCTTAGGATCCAACTTGTATAGTTGTGAAAGTTGCTCTTGTGTTTTATTGATATAGTATCTTTTTTCCCTTTTAATTAGGGATTTGTACGTATTGATCTTATCGAGTTTTAAGGGCTCATTAGAAGCATCCCTAATGGCTTTCCTAGCAATTTTACATTCTTTATCATACCAAGGGTTGGTTGTTCTATTATTCTTTTTATGGGACACCTCGAAAGAGAACTTGTTAATAGAAGTGGAAATGGTAGTTGTAAAATTATGATAGAGTTCTTCAATGTTGTCCTTATAAGTTAGGAGGTTTAAATTACTATTTAAATCCTTTAAGAAAATGTCAACTTTACTTTTGTCAAAGCGCAAATTCTTTTGATTATCAGAATTCTCTTCAATGTAAATTTAATATATTTTTATTATTTTAAATATATATTCACAAAAGTATATTATCACATTTTACACTCATCCATCCTTAAATTGGTTAATAAGCATATTTCATTCTTGATGTGGGAGGTGCTCAATTGATTCCATTCATGATGTATTCTAACTTTTAACTTTGTATTTTTTTAATATAGTTTCAAACATCGACAATAACACACTCACAACATCTTACATATCAATTTAATTTGGATTATTGTATTTTCACCAAACTCACCATGCATAGGATCGAGGTTGATGTTCTTGTCTTCTAAATATTTGATTGCTATAAGCATGTCGATTGGATTTAGTTTGGGCGGTTGAGAGGAATGATTGTTTTCTTCCTCACCCAAATTCAATTCCCTTAAGTGATATATTGAGCTCATAACAAGTATATATTCGTAATGGCTTTGAGCCTTGTTGTTGACCGACCTTGTGCCCTGAGATTCTAGGGTTTACCTTGGGTACCATCCTCAAAATGAGGGGAAGTACTCAAGAGTTTTCCTCAAACTTTATAACCTGGAAAAAAAAGAGGTAAGAATAACCTTGGATTTTTGCACTAGCTTCATTGACATGTGGTCAAGAGATCCTTGCAAGTTCCTTCATGGTGGTCTTAATGCAAGACACTTTAAAGCCATTTTGTAGAGACTTTGAAGAAGTATGATAAGAGGATGAACATTGGCATATGGTATTAATTGATTTTTTAAATTATATAAATATTTGACATGTGTAAATTGGTTGCGAGTGTTTAATATGAGGTGGAAATTTTGTTTTTAGTGTTGTTCTATTTTTTAGTTCAAAAGTGAGAATGACGGTGTTGGTATTTTACTAGCACCACACAAATAGCCTTAGATAACAACTTGCTCACATGTACATACTCTACCCTCCTTTGGAATTGACACGTGACCTATGAGAAGAAAACACATGTTCTTTGTCATTAGGTCCACTTATTCATCTCATTGTTGCCAAAGCATAAATTGGTTGTCGGTGTTTAATATGAGGTGGATTTTATTTTTTTAGTATTCTATTTTTTAGTTCAAAAGTGAGAATGACGGTGTTGGTATTTTACCAACACCACACAAATATCCATAAATAACAACTTGCTCACATGTGCATACTCTACCCTCCTTTGGAATTGACATGTGACCTATGGGAAGAAAACACATGTTCTTTGCCATTAGGTCCACTTATTCATCTCATTGTTGCCAAAGAATAATCAAACTACACACTAACAAAGCATTTCCAACCATATGTTAGGAATCGAACCTTAGTCGATAGTAGAAAACTCCCATCAAATAATCATTAGATCTTAGTGTTAACGAAGATCTCTCTCCTACGGATAGGTGGGTTCTCCCTTGGATCTACCTTTGATCTAAGATAGACAATCGATAGATAATATTATTTTCCTGGATCTAATCATATTATTTTCATTTTACACTAGAGGGGAGAGAGGTGTACCTTATTAACTGACGGTTGTCCCTACATGTTCGGTTGATGCAATTCTAGAGATCCAACTTTGATTCATGTGATTTCCCGTGATCCACTTCTTGCACACAAGCAACAAACAAATACCAATCTACGAATCCTTTTAAGTGTTAAAGAAACTTGAATCCAATCATATCTACTTTATTCAATAACGAACCACAAATCATGTAATCGAAAAGGCAATCATTGGAGGGGGAAAGTAACATTGATCTATATTGATAAAACAGAGAACCTTACATCAAGCTTGAATCCTTTAAGTCTTGTGTTGCAGTCCTCCTTGGTCCTTGCCTTCGCTCTTCCTTCACCCTCACTCTCTTGGAATTCCAACAACGTAAATTTACTCTCAATTCTCCCTCCTTCTCTAAGCAAACCTCCATGCATAAATAACCCACCATATATTTCCTCCATGTGATGAGATAATGTGCCATATTTCAGATTCTGGAGATTACTTAGGACATGCATTGAGTGAAACACTAATAATCTATCACATATTCTTGGTTAACTCGCCATTCAATCCATAGTTGACTATATATTCTCAAGTGGAGTGAATTACTCTTAGCCACATGTGAGGCACACTCTTAGTGATGATTCCAAGGAAGGCATGCACTCTTGTTGATAATTCCAATGTATGCAAATTAGACTTCATTTAGTGTAACTAAAGCACGACTCAAGAAGAGGTGCACCTTTATTTAGGGGAAGAATATCCTCACTCAAGTGAGCCCTGTAGTCATGAAATAGGAATAATCAAGGAATGAAGCGCTCTTCCTCCTAGTAAATAGGAATTTGCCTAATGGTGGTTTATGAGCCCATGGTTCTGGAGACCCATGGTATTACATGGTAGATATTTGCCCATGGTTTTGGAAACCCATGGTATTTTCCCATGGTAGCACATGGTAGGTATTTTCCCATGGTTTTGGAAACCCTTATTAGGTACATGTGTATGTATACTCTAGTAACCCTTTTGAGAAGGTCCTATATGTGCCCCTAGGGTGGCAAATATAAGTGTAACACTTAGCCAAGTTGACAAAAAATATGGCTACAATGAGGTGTAACGATTAATGTATGGTCTCAAGGATGACAAAAATGTGGGCTTTGATCTACTTATTTGTACGCGAGGAGTGCCTCCACAATCAAGGAATGCCTTCTGATGTCCCCATGACAACCTTAGGAGCTAGAAGAGCTCATGAAAATTGAACCTTGGTCACTTGTGGAAAACCCCTAATTCCTCACCACTAGTGGATCCAACCCCTTTTGGTGAAATGAGTTCAATATTTTAAACAAAAGAAGTAGAATTTATGAGGAATATGTGTTGGCTCTAAATTTAAGATCGAAGATCTAACCTAATAGGTGCAATTTAGGTGCCATCACATTCAATAGTTTAAAGAGAAAATGTCTCACTCAAAGGATTGGATAGTTGCCATTCATATTATGTATATGATAAAAATTTTATGTTTGATTGTTGAAGACAATTCAGTGTCGTAAGTGTCAATCATTGTTCACTTTCTTGGTGCACCATGTGTTGTTAGCATGTATAGGTAATATTCCTCATGGAAATGATTGACATCATTAGTGCGTGCACAAGGTGTAGAGGTGGGTGTAGATAGGCTGCCGAAGTGTAGTTGTGCCACTATTGAAGTGTGCATGCACATGTTATTGCAGTGTGCGCACAAGGTTGTCGAACGTAGTACATCACAATTAAAAATTCGATGTGTTAAATTCTATCGAGGTTTCATGTGCATGGAGGTTGCCCCTCGACGCCATTAGGGCTACTAGGGGCACTATGATGCTGGGAGAGCAAGGGTAGGCTTGGTTGGAAAAGGTTGACATGGAAAATTGACACTTTCTGGCACACATGATGTCGTGCATCAAATACTTGTATGAGAGGAATGCAATGCAAGCCTCACACATTTAACTACTGCCTTTGGGTGCCCCCATGGAAACCTTGGGGGTCATAAACCCTCACTAGAATTTAACATTGGTTATTGGTGGAAAACTCCTAATTCCTCACCACTAGTGGATCCTACCACCTTTGGTGAAATGAGTTCAATGTTACAAGCAAAATAATTAGAATTGAAGGGGAATATGTGTTGGCTCTAAATTTAAGACTAAATGTCTAACTTAGTAGGTGCAATTTAGGTGTTGACATATTCAATATTTCAAAGAGGAAACGTCTCACTCAATGCATTGGATAGTTGGCATTTATACTATGTGTATGACAAATTATCATGTTCGATTGTTGAAGACAATTTAGTGCCGTAAGTGTCAATAATTGTTCACCTTCTTGTTGAGACATGTGTCGTTGTCAATGTGCATGGGTAAGTATCCTCACGTAAATGCTTGATATCATTGGTGCGTGCATAGGGTGTAGAGGTGGGTTTACACAATGTGTCGAAGTGGACGTGTGCCATTGTTGAATTCTACATGCAGACACTATTGAATATGGTACACACAATTAGAATTTGATGTGCCAATTGCTATGGAGATTTCATGGACATGAAGGTTGCCCCTCGACCCCCTTGGGGTCACCAAGGCACTGTGATGTTGGGAGAGCAAGGGTAGGTTTGGTTGGAGAATACTGACATGATGGATCGACACTTTTTGGCATACATGACATTATATATCAAATACTTGTAATTATGCTCGAACTATTTAGATGTATATTCAATTTACCCACATCAATAACAACAATATTATATTTTTAAAATCAAAGCCTAGTGAAACGATAAATTTAAACACACAACATCTTGTTTATAAACAAAAAATGATTCCACTACTTAATTTATAAAATTGTACATATCCTATCCTTGAATATGTTCCAAATATCAACAGATGGAAAAAAAAATAAATTCTTAATCATTAAATCTGCTCACATTATACATTCCAAAACATTACACTCATTCAGAACAATACGAAATCTTCACAAAAGCAATGTTACGTTTTGACACATAAAGTTTTAGTTTGGACGATAAAGAAGAAGACGAATTAAGGAGTTGATATCTTCAATAATTAAAAATACAATATTTCGTTAAATATTTGATTAAAGGTTAGCGTTTCATGCTTTTTGTCAAAAAGCGAATGATTAAAACAGGGAAAATTAAAAAGGTAATGGCCCGGTCGTTCGCAACGGCTTTTAATTCACGGCGGTCCCGGGTTCAACACCGCGGGCGGCCACAAAGACTAAGGTCACATGCACAAAAATATCCCTTTAAGCTACCGCGGCGGCGGGGCCTTTGACAACCTTGATACAGTCAAACCATCCTCCCCTGATCCGCTATTATATAGCTACAGGTCCGTCCTTATAGCGATGGTAATTACCGTATTCTCCTCCTGCTGGCTCACCTAACTCGAGAGTTAATACATGAATAATAATAACTGGGTCATGGCGAAATAAAAAAAAGGGCCAAGGGCGAAAAAATTGAAAATACCCAATTGGCAAAAAGTTTTCTTCCCCCATGGTTGCAGAGTCTACTTCTTCATAGGAGGGAGGGCCGAGTGGAGACGAATGCAATCTGTTAGGGCATCGGATGATGATGACGATGATGTTTTGGTAGGAAAATCCAGGGTATGATGCGGTTTTACCTTCGGATCTGAGGAGCTGCTGTCAGGTGTTCATTAATCCCTAATCGAGAGAATTGATTGATTGATCTGTGGATTGGATCGGCCGGGTGAAGATGGCTCTGTCCGGAATGAGAGGGCTGTCGGTCTTTATAAGCGACGTAAGGAACTGTCAGAACAAGGAGCAGGAGCGCCAGAGAGTCGACAAAGAGCTCGGCAACATCAGGACGCGGTTCAAAAATGAACGGGTAAATCTTCGTGTTTCTGGATTCGTCTCATTTTCTATTTCGATTGGAATATTGTTTGGTTTTGGTTGCTTGTGAAATGCAAAGATCTCCGCCGATCTAGGGAAAATGCACACTCAAAGCACAGGGGAAATTGCGTTTAAAGCCATGGGATGGGGTTTAATTTGTTTATTTTTTTTATTTTTAGCATTGTGATCTGTGAGCTCGGGCCATTTATCATGTTCGTTTTGCAAAAGGAAAGCGAATCAATGGACAAAAGGCTAGGGCAGCTCTCAGCAGATTGAAATCAAAGTAATGTTAATGCTTCATCAATTTAAATCAGAGTATCGATTTGCAAGCACATTAAGTGACAAACTCTCTGGACACTTAGGAACTGACCGACATGTAGCCCAGGATAGCAGTTTGAAGAAATCTTGTTGCATCAAGAGAATCAGGGTGATCTACAGACCAGGTGGTGTGGGTGGGGGAATACGTCAACGCTTCGAGTAACGGTGCATTGGATTCAAACTGTACATTGGGTGCATTGATTATGGACTAGCAAAGACCCATCTAAACCCGAACCTAGGTTTGACATGCAGCTTGAGGTTGTGAAGCCATGAGATGCATATCTCATGTTCACACAAATTCCTATGTATCAAATATTGGAATTCAACCTCAACATTTGGGTGCTTTGGATTCAAATGGTACATTGGGTGCATTGAATATGGACACCAGCACAGACCTATCTAAACCTGAACCCAGGTTCGATATGCAGCTCGAGCTTGTGAAGCCATGGAGATGCATATCTCAAGTTCAAACAAATATCTGTATCAAATATTAGAATTCAACTTCTGTAGTTTGGTGCTTTGGATTCAGATGGTATATTGGATGCATGGAATATGGACACTAGCACAGACCCATCTAAACCCATACTCAGGTTTGATATGCGGCTCATGGTTGCAAAGCTATGATGATGCATATCTCAAGTTCACACAAATGCCTCTGCATTAAATATTGGAATTCAACCTCATGTGCATATCAGATACGAGTTTAGATGGGTCTGTGCTAGTTGAAACTTCGTGCAAAGTTTTTGAACTTGATCTGGGTATATGTTGGGACAGATAGCTCCATTAGGTGCTGTAGAAGATGAATGAAACATGGAGCGAAGTTAGTTGTTCTGAACATTAATGAATAATTTATAGAGACGTCTGAACTTGTCTGGTGCGTATATTGGGATGAATGGAACCACAACCATGTCCTCTATAAATGCATGGATTCTTGTTGTGGATGACAATTGATGATCCCTTGTACTGTAGTTGTAATTGTGCACTGATTTAGGCATTATGTTTCTGTTGCCTTCACGGTTCGTTCCTTAGACTGTTCATCCTGTCCAGGCTTAAGTACTTAATTTCAGAATATACAGTAATTCTATGGATGGTAACCATGCCAATTGTTTTGGTGCAACACTAGGTGACATGTTCAAACATATACATTGTCCAGGGCTGTCTATTCAAAGATGATTTTATGGCAACATCTTTGGCTTCACTTTGTTTTCACTATAAAACATGTGAACTAAGAGATTTGGTTGGTTTGTTTAAGTCCTCCCCATGTGCTTTGGTGTGCAAGGACCACGACGTATGCCACTATATAGACAGAAAGAGTACGTAATGCTAAAAACCAGTTCTTATAATGGTTGGTCAAAATTTTAACAAAATATAATCCAAATTGAAGCAAACTGACTTTTTAGGTCCAGCACAAGTGACATAAAACTATGTTTTTTCAAAATTGGAAGGGCTCAATGAAGTTGCCTTCCCATCTTTGTAAGTGTATTTTATCCATAGACAATCAATCTAGCCTTGGTTACATGCCTCCTATTAACAGAATAATTGGCCAAATTTTTAAGGTAAGACTTCTCTGTATTGACCATGGGAATTGTTTTGTTGCTTCAGAATTATTGACATTCGATGCAATTTGTTACTTTCCCACTTTTCACTTTCAAGGGCTCTTCTTTTGATAAGCTCCATTTTGTGGTTGACTTTTAGTTAAATTTTATTTGCTTTGATTTTTTCAGTGTTACATGGGGATGCACTCCCCAAGGTTGAGGACGCATTCCTGTGCCTCTGAGATGGTGGGACACCTTGTGAAATGTTTCCTGACATCCTCCAAGTTGTGAAACGCGAAGCAAAATGTTTTGCCAAGAATGAGGGATGTTTCACATGTAGGGGGGGACGCCTAGGTGCCCCCCACGAAAAGCGGGACATCTGGGTGCCCCTCACAATTTTCTCCAATTTTTTATTTATTTTTAACGCAAACTGGAGAATATATTGTTGAATTTAGTGGAGCTGCAAGAGCCATTCTCTTGGAGGATGGCATAAGACCCTAGCTGAGGACTATGGCCCCCA
>JASDQU010011577.1:39774-64672 GCA_032191745.1 Picea mariana | reverse complement strand
GCAAAACGTCAGTCGGTGAATGTGAATTTGAAGAAGACATGAACATCGCAGGGTGGGTGAAGAAGATGACCAATGGGAACAGAGAAGAAGTTGTGAAGATTATAGATCCGAAGCTTCGCAGCGTCCCAATGGCGGAGGCCACGCATATGTTATTCGTGGCCCTGCTCTGTGTACAACAGCATAGTATCAGAAGACCAAGTATGCGCGAGGTAGTTGTCATGCTCACACACTTCAAGCCAAGACAATAATTTTTCCGTTCACATATGCCGAGGAAGGAAAGGAATCGAACAAGCCACAGTACGTCCTCGACAAGACCTCTGTATGAATATGTATAATCAATCAAGGGGATTCATAATCCATGTAGGATGATTATATATTGCCTCCATAAATTGTGATGGGTTTTTAACCTTGTGTCAACTTGTTAGGTGGGTTGTTTGGGCATTATTTCATTGACATCGGTGACCTATATCTATCGATCTTTCCATTGTGATAAAAACCTATCAATTTTTATTTTTATTTTTTTTATATTTGGAGGTGCATGTGACATAATTAGGTTACAAGAAATAATATTGCCTGTAATCATTGCCCATAAAGTCATTGTTAAAAAGGAGCCTTATCAACCTTATCATTAGCACATTAACAAAGAGTTTTTTTTTCCTCTAAAGATTCACAAACAACATATTTCTTGCTTATTAAAATATATCATTAATTCAATCATTTAGTCAAAGATAAAATAACACAACAACATAATTAAAGGTGGTTGATATACAACAATTGGTGCAATTAGTTTGAAAAATTGGAGAATGGCTACACAGGATGATTAAGTCGGTTGTTTTTCTACTTGCTAAGTCCACTAGTTGTCTCCTTAGAGGATGCTCCTTTTGAATTTAAGTTTTTGTATTACTCTAACAATTTTTGTCATCTGATTGTTGTGTTGGATTGCAAGTTTTTTTCTTTGCACCATCAAGGGTAAGGGTTATGCTTCATTGGCAAGAAAACCTACTATGGATGCTACAAACACTACAAGGAAAACACCTTCTAGTGGAGGTTTTTAGTGTTGAAAATTTTGGCAAAATTTTCAAAAAAACCTCTGCTACAACCTTTGTTATTTGAAGTGGAGGTTTTAACAGAGGTTCCATATAACTAAAAAAAAATGGCAGGTGGAAGTTGTAAAGAAGGTTTTTTTTTGGTGCTTGTATTTTTAAAATGCACGTGCACTCTTACTCAAAATTCCGTAGTGCATACATAAAACTAAAAAAGCATCGATGCTCTTATAGTTATTATGCAAAGGTTATGAATTTTTGTTGTATGCAACACTGATGCTCTTATAATTTTTATGCGCCAGTTCGACATTGTTTGCATATGCAGCACCGATGCTTTCTAAGTTTATGTATTCACTGGTTACTTTTGAGTTTATGTGCACCCCAGTGCTTGTATAATTCATATGTATTGATGTCTGTATTACCCTGTGCACCGAAAGGTAGTGAAATTTCGAATATTGGAGGTGAAATGTCGGCACCATTCTTTATTATTAAGCAAAATTGTCTATATTATATTTAAAGCATCGATACATATATTATATTTAGAGCATTGATGCGTATTTTAAACATGCGCACCATAAAATTTTGAAACGATAAATATAAGTGTACATTATGTTTTTTAAGGAAATAATATGTAAAGTGTCATGGATATTCCACTGGAATAGTTCGTCACACCAAATTTGATAAAAAAAACTAAAATCTACACTATGAAAGTTAAATTCCTTTAGATTCTAGAATCTTTAGTTATTAATTTTCTGCTTATTCATTGTTATCACACAAGTTGTAGGTTGGGAAAAGCCTGACCCAACCACCAAAATGGCGAAAAATAGGAGAGAAACTACCCACTATCACCTTAGGCAGGTGTTCCCATCACTTTAGAGGTGAGCTAGTCACTTCAAGGGGGGAATTCCGGTGACCCTAGGGGGAATTGAGATGGAAAATGAGATGTATGGATGGATGCCCCTAAAGGTCAATTATAGATGGTAAAGGGAACTTGGTAACGAGTCTTGGGAAATGATTATGGTTTCCAATACTTTGGGTGACCTACCAAGAGAAAATACCTGCCGGAGACACAATGAAAACCAAGTATACAATGCAATATGTTAGGTGGAAAAGAAAGTTAATATTTTTGTCCCTAATTGCAACAACAATCAGTGACATACCAACATATAAAATATAATAAGGGCTACAAAATAAATGTTTAAAGTCTAGTTGAATAATCAAGAGACAAGCTAGTAAAGACTAGTTCAACTCAACAATGAAAGAGCAAGACTTTATCATAAAAGAAAGGCTATCACAAAAATCTTACTGCAATGATATTTATCAGTCTTATAAATGTATAAAACCAAGCCTTATAAGATAAAATTTAGCCAATGAAAATCACTTCAAACTAGCCTAAAAAATGCATCAGGGTTAGTAGTTTGTTAGGGAAAAGTTATAGCCAATTTTTAGGATTAGTTTAGGATTTATCTAGGGTTAGAGGGTTATATTTCTGCAACCCTAATGGATGTAGGTTATTTTTGTAATGGAAACAAGTTTTAGTGAGTGAAATAGGACACCTAAATGAGGAAAGATAGACTAGGGCTCAAGGAACAATGTCCAAGTGAGAGAACTTCAAAACTTCAACTTTTCACATTTACCAATGTAACATCTTATTTCTCCAATGAAACGACTAGTGCCTTTGATTATGGGTTAATGGGTTCAAAATTAAAGAGCTAGAGCTACTACCTCCTTGGGGGTATACATGCTCTTATTCCCCAAGGCAAGTAACCCAGCTAGGGTTTAAACTAAGGGTTGTATGTTCTTATACTTCCTTAGCAAACCCTTGCAAACACTAATTCTAAGCTTAAAATTGTGGTGGAGGTAAAGCAGGGGTGTATGCACTTATAATTCCTACTTAGACTTAGCGAAATCAACCTTGAGCTTCAATTACAAATGATAACAACAACTAAAATGTATTACCAATCCAATAGCAACAAGATAAACCATAACATGCCAAGATAAACCACCACAAGTAGCCAAAAATGACCTCTAAGAGCTAGTGCATCATCATCATCAATTCCATAACCAAAGAGACACCATGCCATAGCAAAAGAGAACAACATGCCTTAAGGTAGCGAAAATTTGAGTCCTTAGCTCTTCACAATGGGAGAGTTATGACTCAAAATGAGATTTCATGATCTCTATTTATACAAAATGTCTATCACATAGTTTGTCCACATTAGCAAGGGTAAAACATAATATAAGGGGTCCACAACCTTTATCTTACCCCTTGCAACAAAATAATATTAAACAATTCACTTTTACACAAAAGAAACCCTAGAATAAGGTGACATCACCCCTTTACGGGATGTTTTGGCACTTTGAAGAAGTCGTTGGGGTAGTAGATGCATGGCTAGGCCCCCAAAGGCCACTTGTCACTCATCCAAACCCTCTCTTGATGGTCTTCAAGCCTCCTTCCTTCAAAACGTGCCACATTTCATCAAACAACACCTTCACCACCAAACCCTAGCCCTCTAGGTGACGTCAAGCTTCCATAAGTGACGTTTTGCCTCTCTTAGGAAAAACGTTTGGCATGTGAGGGCTAGGTCATGTCACCCATGATGTATTCTAGGCCTCCAAAGGAAAGTCCTCATGAACCGGTAAGTGGGACCTTGGCATCCAACCTATGGGATTCAAGCCCCATGGAAGCCCAAGCTAGACTTGTTCCTCCAAAACTGTACACCAACAAGATCCTACAAAACAAAAGGATATGCCCTCCAAATATATCAAGTCAAAGATATCATGACAAGTGTAATCCGCATATAATAAGAAAGAAACCTAAACATGTGCATCAAAACTACCTCATTAGATTAAACAAATTCTTAAAACTTTATACAATTGACCAATTTTAAGTATGGGAGGGGTGTCATAGGAGTCCTATTGGGTAAATCGAAGCCCTCAAGTAGGGGATGCTCCTAGGGATGGCCTCTCAAGTTCATGTAATGGATGATGAAGTGGAAGGGGTTTAGACTTCATAGGTCATTGAGTTTCATGACATACAAGGGCTTGCATTATCTCATTTATGGGT
Organism: Picea mariana; assembly: GCA_032191745.1. Taxonomy (NCBI): domain Eukaryota; kingdom Viridiplantae; phylum Streptophyta; class Pinopsida; order Pinales; family Pinaceae; genus Picea; species Picea mariana. The sequence continues at coordinate 60,562 of JASDQU010011577.1, read as the reverse complement.
GCCTTTGTAGAGAGTGTGTGGCACCTTCATTTGCAATGCATTTTTTCCAAGCCCATCTTCTTGCCATTCTTTGTTTATTTCATGTTTTAAGGAATGAGTTGAAGGCCACTGTCTTGGCGTGGTGTCTAGATAATGATAACGTCACTCACAAATACCTTGCAGAAATGAGAAGGTTGGCTCGCGATGAGACCCCCTTTCTCTCAGTTGTGTAACTGAAAGACACTGCCCTAACTTGGTGACCAGATGATGGCAATTTCATACCACTACATATCCATGATCATGATAGGACAACTTGTGATGAGACCTCCTATCCTCCAACTAACTCCTTAAGCATTCATTATCATTTACTTTTGTAGGTCCCACTTTTATTATAGAGAAGCATTTCATTTCTTTCTCAGGGGATCCTTGGGCGAAGCATATGGAAGGTCTATATATAGGCTTTTATCGTTTTAGCCAACAAAAATCCCTTTGGGCCTTCAGCCCCTTCTTCCCATGAAATGAGGTACATGCCCTTCTCAGGTCACTAAAGTCAACGGACCGAGAAGAGGATAATATGATGGGAATGTAATGAGAGGAAAGTGGTAAGTGTGGTTTAGAATGGTACGATAACCCCTCAGGGGACCCCCAGTCACAAACCTTCCCCAAAGGTTGGCCACTTACTAGGAAATCTATGACACTCACCAAGGTGAAACATGGTCAAAGGAATAATGTCCAAGTAGGCATTCTATAGTCAAAAGAAGATTGAATAAAACATGTTCAAATGCCTTAAATATTAGGGTGATTACATGCCACAATTCCTGACTTGTACCACATGGAGCAAGACCCTTCTTCCTTCTAGGAGCTAGGTGGTGTGGTGGATGCATTGAAAATGGATCAAATGTGGTGACAGAGCAAGATTCTGTATCTGCAAGTGGAAATTGTTGGTCATGTAGTCTCTCGACACTCCATATCTGCAACCCGAGGGCCTTGAGACATGATCTCCTTAGTTATCGCACAAAATAGGGATAACATCTAGCTCCTACTTGGGGACATGTTCTCTCTGTAGAGTGCATGAGAACCACATCATCTCCTATTAGACCTGTTCCTACACTAAAAAAAAATCATCAAATCTAGGTTGGGTCTATCACCCTTCTTCCATATACATAAAAATCCAAATAAAAAACAAACTATAAAAGAAAATTTTATCGTTTGTTCAAAAACTTGTAAACTAAGCATGAAATCAATATGCAAGTAGAGAAAAATGAAAATGAAATGCATCTAAACTAATATGAGCCATCAATATGAAAATGAAAGGAAAGAAAGATGACCTACCTAGTTACCTAGGGCACCAACCTTGAATAAGTCATGTGACCTGAACATAAGGTTGAAGAAGAGATCCATCCACTGGTAATGGTATCTTTCTCCCATCCAAGTTTGTTAGATAGTACTTTTATTTATCAGAATTCTTCTTGACCACGTAAGGGACAAGCCATGAGTTTTCATCTCTCTGGTCATACTTGGGCTTTCTATTTCTCTTTTCCCATATGACAGCAATACTTACTTCATTGAAATTGATGCAAGGTATATAATCAATGTATGGATAGGAAGGAGGCTCTACGTTGACCATCCTTTTGATGGCTTCTTCACGTTCTTCATATTCTTTCTTCAAAATTTGGATAGACGATGACTCTTTCCCATGGTACTTTGCAATTTTCTCTTTATATTCATCTTTCCTTGGGAGGATCATATCTATAGAGTCTTCCTGCATGAAAGGAAACTCAGATGGATCATACTCAATAATCTGTCGAGGCACATCATATTCACACTCACTGACATAATTAGGTCCATTGGGATCCATCACATGTTCATCATTCTTTTCTCGACAGTGCAAGATCTCATAGGTTCCATCACCCATGGGTATGTATGTGTGGGTAAGTCTCATCCTAAGGAAACCCCCAAGGGATGAAGACCATATCCTTGATAAGAGAATCCCTCAAGCATATGGAACATCGATCACTACTATGTCCATGAGGAGGTTTCTATGTGGAAAATCAATTAGAAAAACCTCAACGTCATCACATACCCCAAAAACCTTAACCCTTTTAGAATCGATACCACATATATTACCATAGGGTTGGGTTGTCTTCAAACCAAGTTGTTCCATCACCTTTAATGACATGACATTCATTGATGCCCTAGAATAAAGCATGCATTTGTTCAAGCAGAGGCCATTCATGCCTAATGAAAGATAGAAGGGAGGATTCTTGTCTCTTTGTCGATTGAGATACATAGTGTTCAAAATGATAGGAGGGTCTTCCTTCTTGGTCAGTACCTGTAATATATTCAAGATTTCCCTTTTCACAGAAGGGATCTCACACATCTATGTCAATGGGACTATCATATTCAATTTTCCAAACATGGTTGTACCATCTATATCTAGATCTCATCTGTGGGAGTTGGCTTAGGAAGAAACTCATGTACTGGAGGTGGAGGTGGTGGGGCCACCTTCTCTGCTGATGGAAGAGGAGTGCCAGGATGTGATGGAGGGGCTGAATATTTATTTCTTCTAGTGTAGGTAAAATATTCCCTCCTCCTTAACTCCTTCTGATCATCTATTAACTGATTCAAGGCCCAAAGTCTCCCCTCTCTTTCCCCCCGTCTTATGGCTTCATTGATCTATTCTTGTGTGACTTGTTCCTCTTGGAAAATGCAAATCATATCCATAAATTTCTTACCATCGGGAGAATCTTCTTTGTCAGAATCTGATTGTACAATCTGTCAAATCTGGTATTGAATTCATTCACTGTATCATTATCCTTTTTCTTTATCTGATTGAATTGAGCTACAAGTGTCCCATCGTCTTTCTTTGTTGACGATCTTCTCTTAAACAACTTGGAAAAATATTCATATGACATGAGATGGTTGTTAGGAAGGACTTTGAACCAACAAGGGCTTATTTAGTCAATGATCGAGCGAATAATATCATGGCTACATCCTTATGCTCAATCCTTGCATTGTCCATGTACTGACCCATGATGTAAACATGATCTTCGACAGTCACTACATTATTTCCTAGGAACTTCGACAACCACTTGTTTGACTCTTTTGACATTTCATTAAGGTATCCTTGGATAGTGGACATGTTAAGGGGTTTATAAAGGTATTTTTTCCCAAGGGTGAGCCATTGGAGCAAGAGGAACGATACCATTGAAAAGGGATTTGACAACAGGAGGCTTGAGGGGAGGCCTTCTTTGGTAAACCTTGGAAAACTTGAACCTCCCAAGGGGCAATGGCTTAGAAGATGAAGGATTCAAGGATGGTGGAGTCGCTAGATGAGCTTCAAGAAGAGATAATAAAAAAGGTGAGAAGAGAATGCCCCTTGGGGGGATTTTCCAGGTAAGCTAGGGAAAATACTTTGGGATAACTTTCCAAAGTGTCATTAGGGTTCGGAAGAGGATTCAAAATCCTCCCTGGAAACAATGCCAAAATGTTATCGCACAAGTTTTAGTTTGGGAAAATACCGACCCAACCACCAAAATGGTGACAACTAGGAGAGAACCTATCCACTGTCACCTTAGATAGGTGTTCCCATCACTTTAGAGGTGAGGTAGTCACCTCAAGGGAGGAATCCCGGTGACCCTAGGGGGAATTGAGATGTAAAATGAAATGTATGGATGGATACCCCTAAAGGTAAATTATATATGGTAAAGGGAACTCGGTAACGAGTCTTGGTAAAGGCTTAGGGTTTCCAATTCTTTGGGTGACCTTCCAAGATAAAATACCTGCCCAAGACACAATGAAAACTAAGTATACAATGCAATATGTTAGGTGGACAAGCAAGTTAATATTTATGTCCCTAATTTTAGAAACAATCAGTAATATATATCAGCATATAAAATATAATAAGGTATGCAAAATAAGTGCTAAAATTCTAGTTGAATAAGGAAGAGACAAGCTAGTAAAGACTACTTCAACTCAACAATGAAAGAGCAAGAATTTAGCACAAAAGCAAGGCTGTCACAAAAAGATTACCACAATAATATTTATCAACCTTATGGCTGTATCAAACCAAGCCTTATAACAGAAAATTCAGCCAATGAAAATCACTTCAAACTAGCCTAAAAAGTGCGCTAGGGTTAGTAGTTTGTTAGAGAAAAGTTATAACCAATTTCTAGGGTTAGTTTAGGATTTATATAGGGTTAGAGGGTTAGATTTTTTCAGCCCTAATGGATGTAGGTTATTTTTGTAACAACAAGAAGTATTAGTGGGTGAAATAGGATGCCTCAATGAGGCAACACAACCTAGGGCTCAAGGAACAATGTCCAAGTGAGACAACTTCAAAACTTCAACTTTTCATGTTTACCAATGCAACGTCTTATTTCTTCAATGCAACAACTAGTTCCTTTGATTATGGGTTAATGGGGTCAAAATTAAAGAGATAGAGCTACTACCTCCTTGGGGGTATAAATTCTCTTATTCCAGAAGGCAAGTAACCTATCTAGGGTTTAAACTAAGGGGTGTATGTCCTTATACTTCCTTAGAAAACCCTTGCAAATAATAATTCCATGCTTAAATTATGGTGGAGCTAAAGAAGGGGTGTATGCACTTATACTTCCTACTTATCCTTAGAAAATTCAACCTTGAACTTGAATTACGAATGATAGAAACAAGTAAAATATCTTACCAATCTAATAACAACAAGATAAACCATAACTTGCCAAGATAAACCACCACAAGTAGCTAGAAATGACCTCCAAGAGCTAGCGCAACATCATCATCAAGTCCATAACCAAAGAGACAACATACCATAGAAAAAGAGAACAAAAATCTTCAAGGTACGAAAATTTCAGTCCTTAGCTCTTCACAATTGGAGATTTATGATTCAAAATGAGATTTCATGACCTCTATTTATACAAAATGTCTATCACGTAGTTTGTCCACATCAGTAAGGGTAAACCATAATATAAGGGGTCCACAACTCTTATTTTACCCCTTGCAACAAAATAATATTAAACAATTCATCTTAAAATTCACTTTTACACAAAAGAAACCCTAGAATAAGGTGACTTCACCCCTTTAGGGGACATTTTGGCACTTTGAAGAAGTCGTTGGGGTAGTAGATGCATGGATATGCCTCCAAACACCACTTGTCACTCATTCAAATCCTATCTTGATGGTATTCAATCCTCCTTCCTTCAAAACGTGTCACATTTCATCAAACAACACCTTCACCACCAAACCCTAGCCCTCTAGGTGACATCAAGCTTCCATAAGTGACGTTTTGGATCTCCTAGGAAAAACGTTTAGCACGTGAGGAATAGGTCATGTCATCCACGATGTATTCTAGGCCTCCAAAGGCAAGTCCTCATGATGTGGCATGTGGGATCTTGACATCCAACTTGTGGGCTTCAAGCCCCATGTAAGCCCAAGCTAGGCATGTTCCTTCAAAACTATCCATCAACATGATCCTGCAAAACAAAAGGGTATTCCCTCCAAATATCTCAAATAAAATATATCATGGAAAGTGTAAACCACGTCTAATAAGAAAGGAACCTAAACATATGCATCAAAACTACATCATCAAATTAAACAAATGCTTAAAACCCTATACAATTGACCAAGTTTAAGTATGGGAGGGGTGTCATAGGAGTCCTATTGGGTAAAACAAAGCCCTCAAGTAGGGGATGCTCCCAGGAATGGCCTCTCAAGTTCATGTAATGGATGATGAGGTGGAAGGGGTTTTAGAATTCATAGGTCGTTGAGTTTCATGACACACAAGGGCGTATTATCTCATTTATGGGTGCCTTTGTAGAGGGTGTGTGGCACCTTCATTTGCAATGCATTTTTTCCAAGCCCATATTCTTGCAATTCTTTGTTTCTTTCATGTTTTAAGAAATAATTTGAATGCCACTATCCTAGCGTGGTGTCCAGATAATGGTAGTTTCACTCACAAATACCTTGCAGGAATGAGAAGGCTGGTTCGTGATGAGACCCCCTTTCTCTCAATTGTGTAATTGATAGCCACTACCTTGGCTTGGTGACAAGATGATGGTAATGTCATACCACTAAATATCCATGATCATGATAGGCCAACTTGTGATGTGACCTCCTATCCTCCAACTAACCCCTTAAGCATTCATTATCATTTACTTTTGTAGGTCCCACTTTTATTACAAAGAAGAATTTCATTGCTTTCTCGGGGGATCCTTGGGTGAATCATATGGAAGGTATATATAGAGGCTTTTATCCTTTTAGCCAACATCAATCCCTCTTGGCCTTCAACCCCTTCTTCCCATGAAATGAGGTACATTCTCTTCTCGGGTCACTAAAGTCAAAGGACCTAGAAGAGGATACTATGATGGGAGTGTAATGAGAGGAAAGTGGTAAGTATGGTTGGGAATGGTATGATAACACCTCAAGGGACCCTTAGTCACAAACCTTCCCCAAAGGTTAGCCACTTACTAGGAAATCTATGACACTCACCAAGGTGAAACATGGTCAAAGGAATAATGTCCAAGTAGGCGTTCTATAATCAAAAGCAACTTGAATACAACATGTTCAAATGCCTTAAATATTAGGGTGATTACCTACCACAATACCTAACTTATACCGCATGGAGAAATACCCTTCTGGATTCCAGGAAATAGATGGTGTGGAAGATGCACTGACAATGGATCAAATGTGGTGACAGAGCAGGCTTCTTTATGTTCAAGTGAACATTGTTGGTCATGTAGTCTCTCGACACTCCATATCTGCACCTTGATGGCCTCCAGACATGATATCCTTAGTTATCCCACAAAATGGGGATAACATGCATGAAATCGATAAAATGCATAAAATAGAGAATAGTAAAATATAGTCACACACCATCCATAAAATTACACAAATATTTTCTCCGGGAAACCATTACGGGAGAAAACCTAGCTAAAATGTGAGGTTTCTCTACTCTCTTTTCTCCTGTATGGAAATAATGCAAGTACAAAGGAGAAGACACTCTTTATGGAGTTACCCGAGACCCATGGCCTGTTAGGCTGGTATAGAAAATTAACCCACTTTGTTATCCTCTCTAATTTCCCACTCCTGGTTGTTCTTCTCTGCCATGGAACAAAATACAATAACATAGAATGAAACCCCTTCTCCTCCTAGTGAGTCGGTATTTAACATAGACCGATCGCCATCTAGGGGTAGGGTTTTGACTTCCTCAACCCTCAATTGTGATAGGGTTTTGGACCTTCTAGAATTTTCTTGAAATTACATACATGGCTAGCCTGATATGCATGAGTAATGAGGGTTGACGTGGCATCCTCTCGTACCATGTTGGTCAACATGGTAGGTCAACTTGCGAGACGCATAATTTTTGCATACAAGCTCCAATTGAGTTTTACCCACCATTGGAAATGTTTCAAAGTGTAGTGTTAGAATAAATTTTGAAATTTCTAAACTTTGTGTCCCTCGTTAATTTTTTTTGTCAAGTTGCGCTAGATTTAAATCCTTGTGTCACCTAGCGTAAACTTTTTAGCTACAATAAAACTCTAAACCTTTCTCCATTTTCTCCAAGCTTTTCTACCGTCAAAATATCAAATCCTTACATCGTAATTTGTCAAAATCCCAAAGCTTTAAACTCAAAAGTTTTTCAAAGTCTCCTATTTTTCTTAATTCACAATTCCTTGATCTGCGAAATGGATGTTAAAGTGAAAAGTTATAAAACCAAACTACAATAAATTTTCCTTGATCTGCGAAATGGGTGTTAAAGTGAAAAGTTATAAAACCAAACTACAATAAATTATTTTATAGAATTTTGAGCGCACCCAACTACCCTTCGCATCCAATCTCCAAGTTATCCAGCCAAAGTCACAACACAACGTCAACCTAGACTGAGCTCCCAAGTAACAACACAAGTCAAATCACATGGAGGAGGAGCTCACAAGAGAGGCCCAAAAAGACTGAACTACACGTCGTACAACAAACGGAGCGCTGGCATATAAAAACACCTAAAATTACATTCTCCGAAGCAATGTGGGATAAATCACATATGCAAATAAATAAAACAATGTGTTAAATTCCTTATGCAACTATCAAATTTTGCAGGTGTCAAGGCAGTGTTTACACGGAAAATCTACATCAATTGCCAACTGCCAGAGGACATGCATCACTTTTCTCAAATAGAAGACTCTGAGTTAAACATGGAAAAGGAAATTCCATCGGAAGAAAATCCCGAAGGTTCGAAGAACGTTGGCTCTGGGATTAGTTGGTGTAGGAACGAATAATGCTCGAATAGATGGCATGTTTCAAAATCTTTCGAGCTACTATTATAAATATCCTAGTCTCCTTTTCTGCGGTCGTATTGGTTAAGGTTTGTTGCATTCAGGAAAAATATTGTTAACTCTGAATGCTTATTATTTGGACCGATTTCTGTTGTCACACTCTGCATTGGACGGAATGTAGTTACAGTGGATAACATACATGAAATCATGGAGTCCTTTCATAATTAAGGACGACTTCACTACTGCAAACCGTGTGCTTAATACGAAGGACTCAATGCAGAGACTTCATAACCAGTGAAGCACAGGGACATTCGACATTCACATCATCGCCATATCAACACAAATAAGACACTTTAGGTCTTCAAACATCCCCTATGTTTAACCTTTCACCAATTTCCATTTTTCTCACCATTTTGAGCGCCAGGTTCCACTTCGGGAGATTTTACCACCGGGTGATTTCAAATTGCGACTTCTCATTTCACCTGAACCCTGAAGTCAGGGTTCCATGAGTAGAGTTCCTCTGTTTTAATTTTTGTCACAGGTGCACTATCCCTGTATCTGAGTACTACAGTCCTCGGTGCATCAACATAGGTATAAACCACTGTCCGTTTTTAGATGCTCACCTCATGGAGAGTTACAGGGCCCAGAGTAGGCTTGTTTGGATCATGAAATGAAAGAGTGTTGAATTGGCGACAAAGCAAATTTCGTAAATGATCCATGGTGACTATTCAGACATGAGCCAATTATGCCAACAAGATTGGAAATGAGTAAATGGACCAACTATGAAACCTATGCTTGATGGATTGGCCATGAACTTAACTATTGAAGCTATACTCAATTTGACAAGAGAGTTTTGGGCGATTGCAGAGTTTTTAGAGTAAACAAAGAACCAAAATTTTCAGTTGAAGCAAGGCATCTGCGGAGTGTTAAAGATTGCCCAGGGTATCTTCAAAGTTTCAAATTCCAATAAAATTTTACCAGATGAAAATTTGGTTGCTTGCAAACAATCAGATGCAGTGCTTCTTGCAACTATTGGCGGGTATAAATGGGACAATAATGAGCTCCATTTGAGACCAGAAAGCGGGTTGCTTAGACTTTGTGCTGGACTTCCTGTGTTTGCAAATTTGCGGCCTGCTATTGTTTTGCCTCAAGTATGGGAAAAATAGTAAGCAAACTCTTCCACTTTGAAGTGAGATGTTGCTAAAGGTGTTGATATTATGGTTTTTAGAGAGCTTACTGGAGGTATTTACTTTGGAAAACCAAAAAGAATTGGAAAAAATGAAAATGGTGAACATATTGGATTTAATACAGAGGTCTATTCCACCTCTGAGATTGATCGCATTGCTCGAGTTTCCTTTGATATTGCCATAAAGCGACATGGGAAAATTTCCTCGGTTGACAAGGCCAATGTGTTGGAGCCTTGATATCTTTGGAGCGAGATGATAACAATAGTTGGTAGTCACTATTTTGATATTCAATTGTCTCACATGTATGTTGACAATGCTGCAACGTAGCTGATTCTGGATCCAAAGCAATTTGATACAATAGTGACCAACAATATTTTTGGCGACATTTTGTCAGATGAAGCATCTATGATAACTAGAAGTATTGGAATGCTTCCCTCTGTCGGTGTTGACGAATCCGGGCCAGGGATTTTTGAACCTGTGCATGGTTCGGCTCCAAATATTGCTGGCTAGGATAAATAAAATCCTTTAGCCATGGTTTTTGTTGGCCCTCGACCAAATTTTGAGGAAACATTGGTCAGGTTTGACCACTTTTTGGACTTCGACGCAGTGATCAACGAAGGAGTGCCCAGGCAGAGCTAAGATCATAGATCTCACTTGTTTTGTGGGCTTTGTGGACCCAACATGGGGATCTTAGGGTTTTGTAATAGGTTATGGGATGTCGACGAATGGGTTTACCCATGATTAGGCCTTTTTGTAAATGTAAAAGTATAAATAAGTAAGAATGTAATGTAGAAAGGAGTCGATATCTTGCAAGGCTAAGTGCAAGTAGTTTTGGGTTTCTTAGTGCAACAAACTGTGTATGTAAGGATCTGTGCTTGATAGAGAAGTTGGCTCTATGCCTTCACCTGATTTTGGGAAGGTGGATCCGGTGCTTAGTGCGTAGATCACTTGTTCGGTGCGAAGCTTGGCTCTGTGGCTTAATGCACAGGAGCAGAATAATGTAAGAGATTGAAGCCTAATAAAGAAGAAGAAGTAGTTGGTGGACGTAGCCCTACACTGGGGTGAACCACATATATCATGTGTTGATGGTTTTCTTTGTGCTATGATGTTTATGTTGTGAATCTGCTCAGTGCATTGATTTTTATATATGATAGATAGATCCATGAATGCTTAGTGCTTTATTTATGTTGAAGGTGCTAGATCTAGTTTATGGTGTTATGTGCGATGTGTATTCTGTCATTGTTATTGCACCGATCTATTCTTAGGGTTTGTTCTACGATGTGAATGAAGTGGATACGCTAATGCATGTTATCTTCTAAGTACTTTGCAAAGTGTTATAATCACAGACTTGTGTCCCAACTTGGTTACAGACACCTGAGTCCTATAACCCCCCCTGCCTCTACCTCGGGTGAGACTTCGCCTGCTTCACAGGTGTTGCCAAAAGGGCTGGTAGTTAGGGTTTTTTTGGTGCATTGTTGAAGCATTGAACCCTGTGTTTGCCCCTGTGCCAACAAATGGTTCTATTGTCGGGACCCAAAACTGTGATTGCTGGGAACTTAAGTAAATAAAAGAGAAGCTTTGTGCGTAGATTTGTTGTTGTAGTGAGTAGTATTCTACTTGACTTGTGAAGCTCTGTGCTAAGAAATAAACCCAATATGAAGAAAATAGGTAATATATTGAAAGAGGTAAAGTTTTGTGCTTTGATAAGAGTAAGATAAGTGGAATTTTTTGTTTCGAAAGCATGAATTTAAGTATGTTTAATAGATTATGTCCTAGTCTGAAATCTAGGGCACAACAGGAAGAAAGAGTTGATCTAAGTAAGGCTAATAGAAATGAAGAAATATATGTTATTCCTATGCATAGAAATAATTTTTGGACTAATAATTGGATGCAGGAATCTAGAAAGAATTTTTGCAGATTGCAGGTCCAACACTATGATCCTAGTGTGTAGTACATAAGAGGTTGGGGAAAATACAAGAGGAAGAGAGGATTGACACTATGTTACAACTGCAGAAGACTGAGACATCTTGCTAAGAAATGCCCTGGTATAGGTCCTATTTATCTTTGTTGTAAAATTGTTGGTCATGAAGTTGAGGATTGCGCAAGGATGATTGCTAAAGTTGAAAAAATGAACATGAGTCAAGAGAACAAGAGCATGTTATAAGATCAGAAGGAGAAAGGATCAAAGGAAGTTCAAACTGCATTAGTACAATTAAAATAAGCAATGAATGATCACAAAGATGTCAGTTTACCAAAGATATTGAAGGTAAAACAATGCATAAGTGCAAGAATAGGAGACTTCGACATAGACTGTGTCTTCTATGAGGAAACACAGGTGAATATTATGATAGAAGACACTTGAGAAATTTTTGGAAATCCTATTGTGGTACCTTCACTGGAAAGGATAGGCTTGTTTAAAGGAAAGATGACAACCCTATGTGGAAGAGTTACTAATGTACCTGTTATAATCCATGAAACATTGACAAAAGAGGAATTTGAAGTTATTAGGTTTGTTGAGAATAGTGCCCCGTTCCCACTTTTGTTAGGAAATACTTGGATTGATAAGGATCAGATTAGAAGGAAAGAGGAGGAAGAAGCTAGAGAAAAGAAAAAGAAAGAACTAAGGGATTTCATAGCTATGAAAATAGATCGATTGACAGAAGAATGAGAAGTTAAGATGAGGCAGCAGAAGACAAGATAATTAACTGTCAAAATTGGAAGAGCGCAAGAAGGTTTGATGGACCCATCCATGCAAGAAGAAAGTATATCCACCCAGGAAGTGGTAAGGGTATGGATATTAACTTTGAACCCATTGGAAGTACATCAACACTGCAAAGTCACTACAATAGGAGAAGATAAGAATAAGAATGGAAAGAGGAATATAGAAAGAGTTAGAGAAACTCAGATCACAGGAAAGAAGGCAAGGAAGCTTAGTAAGAAGAAATCCAAGTTGGAAAAACTACAAGAAGTTACAGAGAACAAATGGAAGACTTCACAGGAGGCAGGTTTGCAAAATTTGAACCTCGACAAAATAGCAGAACCGCGCAGAATGGGACTTCGCCCCGAAAAAGCTATATGACCATTGGAGGCGCCCCGACCGTTAGAACGACGCTCCAAAACGGATAGGAAAAACATTTATGGGTGAATAGACTACATTTAGGACATTGAGACCATGCCATAATGGACATATTCGCATTGATGGAAGCAGTTCTGCCCATTGGAAGAATTGATTATGATGCTCACTTATTTAACCCATCCGACGCTGCGCCGGGACCACTTTTTGCCCCCTGTGATTATCTGAGAACTGATTGTGTGACGAACTGTGATTTTAGAACCTAGACCTCTCCATCCATTGTTTACTCCATCGGTCCGTTCGCCTACCCCGACTTGTCCGTTTAAAAGAGTGAATGTCGGGCGAACCGACTGAGTTAGAGAAGTCCGTTGAAGAGGTTCTTAAGAATTTTATGGTTGACAGAGCTATGTCTGAAGGTGTTCAGGCATCGTCGACTAGGGGACTCCAAGATTCCCCTTCAACTGGACGACGTTCAGGATGTACTAACCCCGTGACTGAGAAGCAAAGTAAGCATCGAGACGATCTGGTTAATGCGTAGCAGATCCTGTCGATATTACCTGATTATATCCTGCCTTTGGCTGGCACGGTCAACCGCGATAGCATCCCATGGGACTTTGAGTACACTTTGATCACTGTGTACATCCTGAAAGGAATACATGTAGTTGGAAGCTAGTTGGGATAGATCCCATCCCTGAAGAACATTGATTTCAATCTCGGCGATAGAAAGAACTACGCCATGCTCGCACCTCATAGATACCTGATGAAGACAACTGGGAAGAATCCTCACATAGTCTCCCAACCTTGGATTAAGGAGCTGGCACAGTCCACGATACTGAATGTCATGAAGATTCCTCATTTTGGCCGACATCAGGAGGTGAACGCTTGCATTAAAATCCTCTTGTCATGCTATCATGGTGGATACCTGTGGCTTGAGAGGCAGATTACTGTGGATCTAGTGCTGATCAACCTAATTACAGGATTGAGCATGCAGGGACCTGACCCTCAACAATTCTACCTAGGGAAGGCCTCAAATCTCTCCCTAGCACAACACATCAAGGAGGCATACGACGAAGAAGAAAAGGGAAAGTGAGGCTACAAGGTAGCCTCTATCCAGGATGGCGCAATGCGCCTTGCTTGTCAACTCATAGCTAGAAAGCTCGTCTGAAAGAATCTCCCCATGTAGGTCACCGGGTTTGTGGTGGATCTCGCAGAAAAATGCGTGGAGGAATGCAAATGAATTGGGTAAGATACCTCATCAACGAACTTGAGAAAGACTGACGTGAAGCACATGATCAGGGATACAATTTCCACTTCAGCTAGATACTTGTGTTGATTGCATTTGTCGCTTGGAAAATGCTAGAGGGAGAAACTTTTCCAGAAATCGAACCAACATAGCCATTGGCAGCTAGATTTTCTACATTATGGTATACGAATGACATGTCGAAGCAATGGAAATCGAACACAGTGTTCCATGCCTACTATCAACAACTGAAGGTTTCCATCGAGTCGTTCCCATGCATGACACCACACACCTTACACCAATATAGAATGATAGCCAAGTTCTGCGTAGATCCACATTTTATATATATAACTGCGCGCAGAGATGAGAGCAAGGAGGAGCTACAATCTTATTATAAGCTGACAAACAAAGACATGGAGCATATCAGGAAGGAATGGCTGAAAAAATTCCAGGCACCTGTCACTGATGCCAAACTCTCCGACGTTGACATTATAGGAAGCCTCTTGGTCACCCGGTTTGAGCATGAAGGACAGTCCAATGCAAAGAATAAGAATAAAAAGGAGGAAGTCCAGGATGTACAGACTGATGAGGAAGACAATGCCTCTGAAGAAAATAGATCTGGCTCACCCGCGGGAGGAGGAGATGAATTAAATGAAGAAGGAGGAGGGGATGAAGGAGAAAAACAAGGAGAAGGAGAAGCTACATCGCCGAAGGATGCCCCCATTGAGATAGAAACACCGAAGAAGAGGAAGGTTTCTCCGCAGAAACCCTCGGCAAGAAACAAGACTAGCGCTAGTAAGCCCTAGCTAGAGGGTACGCTCACTGAGGATGATATTAGTCTAGTCCGCAGAGCGATGGAGGATGCGTCTGATGATATCTTGTAGACATATGGAGTGAAGCAGGACGAACTATATGATAGGATAGAAAAGGAATTTAACGAAGTACATGAAGCTATTCGCTCGGTCCACGTAGTCCCTACTGCGCCTTCCTCGTCAGAGACTGCAGAGTTGGTGGATGAGCCAACCCAACTTCGAAGACTTGCAGATGCAACAGAGACTTGACTTCAATGAGTCCAAGAAGAAAAGGATAAGGCTACAAAAGCCTTGAAACAAGAAAAAGAAGATATCTTGGAGCAATTATGAGTTGCACAGTACTTTGTAACGGCTTATGAAAATGAGAAAGATGATTTTCATGTGATGCTCGAGGAAGAAAAAGAGAATATATAGAGGGAAAAGGACTAGTTTCTCATAGAGTAGACTACAGTCAAAGAAGTGGTGAGTAGAGCAGTTTTCTCCGTGCCAGGCTTGGCACAGGAGGAACATGAGGCAGTTGAGGTTCAAGTGATGAAGCTCGCTGAGGCCATCCAACAACTTCAAGAAAGGGTAATGGAGTTGGAGATCCAAGCATTACCAAGAACTCTGCAGGAAGTGTGAGACCAGAGGAAGGAAGCTGCTAAGAGTGCAGTCGAAAGGATCAGATCCCTTACCTCAGAATAAAAACAACTAAGTGACAGAAGCACACAGACCTACAAACTCCTCACGGAAGATCCAGATCTTAGAAAGTTGGAAGCGCAACAACAGACACTGACAGTTCAAGCGCAAATGAAGTCACTCACTCCAGTCGAGAGAATGAATAGATCACAAGAACAACTCATGGACCAACAACAACTTACTTCCATCCAGGGAAGAGTAATGGAAGTCACATAGAGGCTACAATTGGTGCAAGAGGAAGCCTGCTCGGTGTTTGAAGAGTTCGAAGGAAAAGGTTTGCAATTGGACCAAGTGGTTGCGATAGTGGAACAATGTCTGGAAGGGCATGTTATAGAGAAAATGATTTAGGAGTTTGCTGAGTAGGAAGCTCAGGCGAAGAAACAAGTCAAGGCTGCTCGATCTAAGCTCGAGGCCTTCGAAACAACATTGCCCAAACCTGAGTGACTCAGGACGAGTCACAGGTGAGTGTTGGGGGCCTGTTGGCCCTCGATCAATTTTTGAGGAAACATTGGTCAGGTTTGACCACTTTTTGGACTTCGATGCAATGATCGAGGAAGGAGTGCCCAGGCGGAGCTGAGATCGTGGATATCACTTTTTTTGTGGGCTTTGTGGACCCAACATGGTGATCTTAGGTTTTGTAATGGGTTATGGGATGCCAGCCCATGGGTTTACCCATGATTAGGCCTTTTTGTAAATGTAAAAGTATAAATAAGTAAGAATGTAATGTAAAAAGGAGTCGATATATTGTAAGGCTAAGTGCAAGTAGTTTTTGGTTGCTTAGTGTGACAGACTGTGTATCTAAGGCTCTGTGCTTGATAGAGGAGTTGGCTCTGTGCCTTGACCTGATTTTGGGAAGGTGGATCTGGTGCTTAGTGCACACATCACCTATCCCATGCGAAGCTTGTCTCTGTGGCTTAGTGAACAGAAGTAGAATAATGTAAGATATTGAAGCCTGATAAAGAAGAATAAGAAGTTGGTGGACGTAGCCCCACACTGGGGCGAACCACGTATATCATGTGTTGATGGTTTTCTTTGTGATATGATGTTTATGTTGTGAATCTGATTAGTGCATTGATTTTTATATATGATAGATAGATCCATGAATTCTTAGTGATTTATTTATGTTGAAGGTGCTAGATATAGCTTATGGTGCTAAGTGTGATCTGCGTTCTGTCATTGTTACTACGCTGATCTATCCTTAGGGTTTGTTCTGCGATGTGAATGAAGTGGATAAGCTAATGCATGTTATCTTCTAAGTACTTTGCAAAGTTTTATAATCACAGACCTATATCCCATCTTGGTTATAGACACCTGAGTCTTATAACCCCCCTGCCTCTACCTCGGTGAGACTTTGCCTGCTTCGTAGGTGTTGCCGAAAGGGTTGGTAGTTAGGGTTTTGTTGGTGCGTTGTTGAAGCCTTGAACCCTGGCTCTAATCCTGTGCCAACATTTCTCAGTGCAGAAATGATTTTGAAGTATGGCCTTGATGAATAAGATGTAGCAAGCCTAATTGAGAACAAGGTCATAACAACTCTTGATAAGGGATATCGTACTGGTGACCCAATGTCTCCTAGAAATACCACATGAGGCCTGACATGAGACTTCCTTGGAAAGAGCCTTTTGGTCCAGTATTTCCTATCGTTAGGATCAACTATGTTGAAGAAGTCATTCATCATTGTAATGCCAACAATTTTGGACTTCAGGGATGTATATTTACAAAATACATCAATAAAGTAATCATGATAAGAGATGCCATTGGAATCGTTCCTGCAAGTCATCGGTTCTGTGAAGAAAATTAGAGATTTGGCTGAAAGTGGTAAACATCAAGTTTGGCTATGTGCCCTCCCAGATGAGGAATGTAACAGTCTTATGGATATGCATGCAACTGGTCGTCTCTCTTGGCTTGTTTATGTAATAAGGCACTTAAAGTTACTCCGCCTTATGATAGTCAAAGGAAATTGAGTAGAGGATGTTAACACAGTCCCACAAGTTGTTATGATATATGCTATGGAACTCAAACCTTATATTGAAGAGCCTACACTCTTAGGAAGGACAATTTTATGACCATTTGATTTATGTGAGTCTATAAAATTGTTTGGGCATCTAGCTCTGTCAAAAAACACAGGTGTTAAAGAAAGCAAACACTCAAACTTTTAGTCCATCGACAATATTTAGAAAAATTTCTTATTAAATTCAAGATGATGTTAAGGTGCATCTGGGTCCAAAGATAGCAAATCAGCGGGTGGCAGGGAATTTACAATATTCTAGAATCTAAGTGCACACTCAACATTAGAGGAGGAATATCAATTAGCATCCTTTCATGTCATTTTCCAACTAATCGATGAATTGTAAGTCCATAAGTCAACAAAAAATTCCATATTCTTAGGCATTGGTTTAGCAGTCCATATGGAAGATCCCAATTGTTTTGACATAGGTGACATAGCACCTAGTAATTAGAATATTCAATGAACATATTCAGGTAGTAGTTAAAGTTTTCATGAATAGATGGCAGAGTAGAGCACTTGAAAACATAATATAAAGAAAAATTCCATATTTCTTGTAACAAATCGAATGGTCTTTTACTCCAAAAAGTTTGACTCCAGCCTCTAAGCAAGCTTGAAGAGTTTTAAAATTGATTTGATTTTAGTTTTATTTCTAATGATTTCCATCAGATTTGTTTCTAGCAAATCAAGCATGATTGAGGAATAGATATTTGAAGGAGATTGCTTCCATATTTCTAGCCATTGAAATAGGAGACACAAGGTTCATTCCAGGGTACACATGGTAATTGGAGATCAGGTGGTAGTCTAGTGCATATTTTAAGGAAGATAAAGAGTCAAACAAATTCCAGATTTCAAGCAATTTTGAACAACACCTCCAGCAATTCGAGACTCCCACTCCATTAGCTCGAGATTTTGGGCAATTTTCCAGATTTATTTCAGTTTGTAGATTGGATTTAGTTCCCAAAAATCAGAGACAGTTTGTTAATGAATAGTCTATTTATTTTATGATTTGTAATAGGGAAAAGAGTGGGGGACAACCCAAGAGCCTTTTGGGCTGGGTATGTAAATGCATATTTTCGATGAAAATATTGGACATAACCACATAGATTCTAGACCTCGTTATGTCAAATCATATCTTTTTCCTGTGTTTTGGTTTTCGACCTTCACATTCATACTTTTCCTTCTGTTCATTCATTCATTTATTCATCTTGTAATGGCTACAATTCAGTGAGACTTCTATTGTGTCGAATTTAAGAGCATCCCCTTAAGTGCATTTTTTCCTCTGTTTTGTTGTGAGCAAAACAAGACCTGCATCTTAATTGTTTTGCCTAATTTACAAGTTTTATTTGTTTATAGTTTTTCCTCTGTCTTGCTATGAGTAAGACAAAACCTATGTCCAGATATTTGAAGTTTTTTGTTATTTCTTCTACTGGAGGGAATACCAGATTTATCCTTGTTAGATACCTGGGCTTTTGTGTTTAAGTTTTGTTCATCCAAATTATTCTATCCATCCTCATCATTTTAAATGGATTTAGCAAATGAGGTCATGCCTCTTTATTTTTGATTTGTAATGATCGAAATAATCATTTAGACATAGATCTAGAAGTCTCCAAAAACTGATCAATCAACAATTATTATTTTATTCAAAATGTGCTAAGGCTTGGCTCTATTACAACCTAGAGTCAACTCCTGCGACAACATTTTTTGGCGCCGCTGCTGGGGACAATTTTGAATGTCTATATCTTCCCTGGGGTACAACAAAGCTCAAATCTATTTCTTGATGGTGAACAAGGGATAGGAATTCATTAGGCTGTGATCATTCACCTAACGAATCCTTGGTTCGAAGACTCCACATGATCCACTGGTGACTCCACTGGTTTCAAGATGTCAAGTTCTTTTGCTGCTCGGATTGCTGCGAGGTTTGCTCCTTTGGATTTTACAATTTTTTTTGGTTTTTTGAATGTTGTCCCTGATATTAAATAATGGGGAGATTATCTTCCAAATTTTAATGAAAGGAAAGACGACAATCCTGTTAAACACTTGTTTGAGTTTCATAAGCTTATGGATAAATTGGATATTCATCATGAAGATGTTTTAATGAAACTATTCATGTTTAGTCTAGGAGGAGATGCTCGTGTTTGGTACAAGTCTCTTCCTCCTTCCATCATTCCATCGTTAAAATAATTTCATGTTTCTTTTAGTAAATATTGCAAAAGAGTATATCCATCAAAGCTCATTTTAGAGACTTGCTACAATATAAAATTCTCACAACAAGTTGATGAAGATGATTGTCATGGGAGAGGATTTGCTGATGAATAATCAGAGCATAATAGCACTTGTGATCATATTCAAGAAGAAGATCAAGCCAAGCTCCATAAAGATGAAAAGGAAATATCAGAAGGATTTAAAACACATCAAGATCAGGTTTGCTGTAGAAATGAAGATAAAAATGCATTTTCTTATGAAGAGCTAGTTTCAAATACATTCATACATGATTCTACCTTTAGTTCTTCTTTCCAAGTAAATGACTTCCAAGATGATTTTGGTAACATTGATAATGCTGAAGATAGTTTGATTGAACAACACGATGATGGAATTGTTGATCTAGATATTTGTGAAGATCAACAACTTATTGAAGACCATATACAATCATCATTTGTTGGATCAGAACATGGTTATCTTGCTATTGTGAAATTTTTGAAAGAAGATCCTTATCAGTCTTATAATCAATTAGATGCCCTGAAATATGATGAACTGCATGTTACCCAAAATCCATTTCAGGAAGAGCTTCAAGATGATTGTGAGGATGAGAATAAATCAAATGTAATTGAAATTGTCTCAGATTTAATCACTATTGTAAATCCTTATGAAGATCAGACTGTCAATATTCAGTCATTATTTCCAAAGCATCACGAAACATATATTTCTAAAAGTCAAGGTTCATAAATTTTGTAGGAGCAACCTGTTTATGATGAGTATCTAGAGGACGAAGAAGATCAGATTTATTTCCCAGCATGCATGTGAACATACTATAGTTCTACTTTGTTTGATAACTATGATGAATATGATCTTGAAGTTGATGAGAAACAAATTATTTATTTTTCTTCAGAGAGTTGTGTTCACTTGGAAACCAATCAACAACATCATGAAAATAATCAACCTGTGTATGACAGTGATGAAGAGGATTCTTGGACAGGCAAAGAAGGAGATAATGAGGGGTTAATGGAGCAGTTGATCTCTCCTTCTTGTTTAGAAATTGTTGAGTAGAAGACTAGTGAGCCTCAATGTGATATTCTTGAGTTGAAAAAAGAAAAGACCAACAATGGAGCAAAGAAGCATTTTAATTTTGAACTGCAGGAGGAGGTTGTTGGGATATAGAAGATGGTGTGCTCGTTTTACCATTGACGATACCCTCGTCACCCAACCATAGGCCAAATCCACCCTTCGAGCACCTTAACCTTGACTGAGAATTCCTCTAGAAGCAAACCCTAGGCCAGCTAGCCAAACAAAGGGTAGCACACCTTTCCCCAAGGATAGCGCATCACAAAGAGCT
>JASDQU010011577.1:905-39487 GCA_032191745.1 Picea mariana | reverse complement strand
GTCAGATTGTTGGCGTTTTGCTCCAACCATGACACGAATCTTCTAGTGTATGAATATATGCCTAACGGAAGCCTGGGGAAATTGCTTCATGGAAACAATGGCGGGCATCTGGATTGGAACACCAGATACAAAATTGCGGTAGAAGCTGCGGAGGGGTTGTGCTATCTTCACCATGATTGTCGGCTGCCTATCCTTCATCGCGACGTGAAATCCAACAATATTCTTTTGGACTCCAACTTTGAAGTTCGCGTTGCAGATTTCGGCTTAGCCAAGCTTTTGCATCATTCCGGTACCTCGGAATGCATGTCTTCAGTCGCAGGCACCTTTGGCTACATAGCTCCAGGTAAATCATTGTTTCATCTTTTCTTTGCCTTTATGCTTTGGGCTCATATAAAGTAGTGGATAGCCAATTTTAGTAGAGGGTCTCCTGAAAATGGCAACTCAAGAAGCTTTTGGAAAGTTTATGGTCGGTTATTGTCAATTATAAACACGGTATGTAGAGCTGTTCCATCCTTCATCATCTTTTTGAGATATTCAGATCTGATTTAAGGTGGAAATTCTGGGTAATAGAGAGCAGAGGCAGAGCAGCTCTGCATCATAAAAGCAACGTTGTAGAAGTGAAAATTGAGTAATAGTATGTGTATTTCTTATTTTGCTGTGACTGATCCATTGACCTTTGCTCCGACATACTATTTAACGTGAATTTACAGAGTATGCGTACACTTTGAAAGTGGACCAGAAAAGCGATGTATACAGCTTCGGAGTGGTTCTGCTTGAGCTGATCACGGGCAAAACGTCAGTCGGTGAATGTGAATTTGAAGAAGACATGAACATCGCAGGGTGGGTGAAGAAGATGACCAATGGGAACAGAGAAGAAGTTGTGAAGATTATAGATCCGAAGCTTCGCAGCGTCCCAATGGCGGAGGCCACGCATATGTTATTCGTGGCCCTGCTCTGTGTACAGCAGCAGAGTATTAGAAGACCAAGTATGCGCGAGGTAGTCGTCATGCTCACATACTTCAAGCCAAGGCAATAATTTTTTCGTTCACATATGTCGAGGAAGGAAAAGAATCGAACAAGCCACAGTCCGTCCTCCACAAGACCTCTGTATGAATATGTACTAGCACAGCCGACTCGCGGCTGGAGAACGTTCTATTCAGAACAAGAGCTGTGACTGAGCCGACTCCAACACAGTGTTGGACAGTGAAAATTAGACGTTTGTGCAGGTCGTGGCATCAAAAAAATGAATGAGTGTCATCAAAATGTGTAGACTGTTTTTTAATGATATAAATGTGCTATATTTTAATCTTTTTTAATCATTTGTCGTGGTAATTATGTATTTTTACAGTAAATTTATAATATGATTAGGTGAATGTAAAAAAGTAAACATTTTAACGGATGTCTTCATAAATGTAAGGAAGTTATGAACAATAAATTTGACACATTAATTTTGGAAGACCACTAAAAATATGCCAGCATCTTTAATGCTTAGCCATCAGATTAAAATTTAAGATTAAAATATCATTAATTGTGCCCATCGTCAATAGGTATACGCCTTTCAAAATAATAATCCATATAGGATAATTATATATTGCCTCCATAAATTGTGATGGTTTTTTTACCTTTTGTCAACTTGTTAGATGGGTTGTTTGGGCATTATTTAATTGACATCGGTGACCCATATCTATCGATCTTTCCATTGTGATAAAGACCTATCAATTTTTATTTTTATTTTTTTATATTTGGAGATGCATCTGACATAATTAGGTTACAAGAAATAATATTGCGTGTAATTATTGCCCATAAAGTCATTGTTAAAAAGGAGCCTTATCAACCTTATCATTAGCACATTAACCAAGAGTTTTTTTTTTTTCTCTAAAGATTCACAAACAATATATTTCCTGCTTATTAAAATATATCATTAATTCAATCATTTAGTCAAAGATAAAATAACACAACAACATAATTAAAGGTGGTTGATATACAACAATTGGTGCAATTAGTTTGAAAAATTGGAGAATGGTTACACAGGATGATTAAATCGGTTGTTTTTCAACTTGCTAAGTCCACTAGTTGTCTCCTTAGAGGATGCTCCCTTTGAATTTAAGTTTTTGTATTACTTTAACAATTTTTGTCCTCTGATTGTTGTGTTGGATTGCAAGTTTTCTTCTTTGCACCATCAAGGGTAAGGGTTATGCTTCATTGGCAAGAAAACCTACTATGAATGCTACAAACACTAAAAGGAAAACACTTTATAGTGGAGGTTTTTAGTGTTACAAAATTTGACAAAATTTTCAAAAAAACCTCTGCTACAACCTTTGCTATTTGAAGTGGAGGTTTTAACAGATGTTCCATATAACTAAAAAAAAATTGGTAGGTGGAGGTTGTAAAGAAGGTTTTTTTTTTGTGCTTGTATTTTTAAAATGCACATGCACTCTTACTCAAAATTCCGTAGAGCACACATAAAACTAAAAAAAACATCGATGCTCTTATAGTTATTATGCAACAATTATGAATTTTTGTTGTATGCAACACTGATGTTCTTATAATTTTTATGCGCCAGTTCGACATTGTTTGCATATGCAGCACCGACGCTTTCTAAGTTTATGTATGCACTGGTGACTTTTGAGTTTATGTGCACCCCAGTGCTTGTATAATTCATATGTATTGATGTCTGTATTACCCTGTGCACCGAAAGGTAGTGAAATTTCGAATATTGGAGGTGAAATGTCGGCCCCATTCTTTATTACTAAGCAAAATTGTCTATATTATATTTAAAGCATCGATACATATATTATATTTAGAGCATTGATGCGTATTTTAAACATGCGCACCATAAAATTTTGAAACGATAAATATAAGTGTACATTACGTTTTGTTAGGAAATAATATGTAAAGTGTCATGGATATTCCACTGGAATAGTTCGTTACACCAAATTTGATAAAAATAACTGAAATCTACACTATGAAGGTTAAATTCCTTTAGATTCCAGAATATTTAGTTATTAATTTTTTGCTTATTCATTGTTATCACACAAGTTGTAGGTTGGGAAAAGCCTGACCCAACCACCAAAATGATGAAAAATAGGAGAGAAACTATCCACTATCACCTTAGGCAGGTGTTCCCATCACTTTAGAGGTGAGCTAGTCACCTCAAGGGGGGAATCCCGGTGACCCTAGGGGGAATTGAGATGGAAAATGAGATGTATGGATGGATGTCCCTAAAGGTCAATTATAGATGGTAAAGGGAACTTGGTAACGAGTCTTCGGAAATGATTATGGTTTCCAATACTTTGGGTGACCTACCAAGAGAAAATACCCGCCAGAGACACAATGAAAACCAAGTATACAATGCAATATGTTAGGTGGAAAAGAAAGTTAATATTTTTGTCCCTAATTGCAACAACAATAAGTGACATACCAACATATAAAAGATAATAAGGGCTACAAAATAAGTGTTTAAAGTCTAGTTGAATAATCAAGAGACAAGCTAGTAAAGACTAGTTCAACTCAACAATGAAAGAGCAAGACTTTAGCATAAAAGAAAGGTTGTCACAAAAATCTTACTGCAATGATATTTATTAGTCTTATGGATGTATAAAACCAAGCCTTATAACATAAAATTTAGCCAATGAAAATCACTTCAAACTAGCCTAAAAAATGCATGAGGGTTAGTAGTTTGTTAGAGAAAAGTTATAGCCAATTTTTAGGGTTAGTTTAGGATTTATCTAGGGTTAGAGGGTTATATTTCTACAACCCTAATGGATGTAGGTTATTTTTGTAATGGAAACAAGTTTTAGTGGGTGAAATAGGACGCCTAAATGAGGAAAGTTAGACTAGGGTTCAAGGAACAATGTCCAAGTGAGAGAACTTCAAAACTTCAACTTTTCACATTTACCAATGTAACATTTTATTTCTCCAATGAAACGACTAGTGCCTTTGATTATGGGTTAATGGGGTCAAAATTAAAGAGCTAGAGCTACTACCTCCTTGGGGTTATACATGATTTTATTCCCCAAGGCAAGTAACCTATCTAGGGTTTAAACAAAGGGTTGTATGTCCTTATACTTCCTCAGCAAACCCTTGCAAACACTAATTCTATGCTTAAAATTGTGGTGGAGGTAAAGTAGGGGTGTATGCACTTATAATTCCTACTTAGACTTAGCAAAATCAACCTTGAGCTTCAATTACAAATGATAACAACAACTAAAATGTATTACCAATCCAATAGCAACAAGATAAACCATAACATGCCAAGATAAACCACCACAAGTAGCCAGAAATGACTTCTAAGAGCTAGTGCATCATCATCATCAAGTCCATAACCAAAGAGACACCATACCATAACAAAAGAGAACAACACGCCTCAAGGTAGCAAAAATTTCAGTCCTTAGCTCTTCACAATGGGAGAGTTATGACTCAAAATGAGATTTCATGATCTCTATTTATACAAAATGTCTATCACATAGTTTGTCCACATTAGCAACGGTAAAACATAAGATAAGGGGTCCACAACCCTTATCTTACCCCTTGCAACAAAATAATATTAAACAATTCACCTTAAAATTCACTTTTACACAAAAGAAACCCTAGAATAAGGTGACATCACCCCTTTAGGGGATGTTTTGGCACTTTGAAGAAGTCGTTGGGGTAGTAGATGCATGGTTAGGCCCCCAAAGGCCACTTGGAACTCATCCAAACCCTCTCTTGATGGTCTTCAAGCCTCCTTCCTTCAAAACGTGCCACATTTCATCAACCAACACCTTCACCACCAAACCCTAGCCCTCTAGGTGACGTCAAGCTTCCATAAGTGACGTTTTTCCTCTCCTAGGAAAAATGTTTGGCATGTGAGGGCTAGGTCATTTCATCCATGATGTCTTCTAGGCCTCCAAAGGAAAGTCCTCATGAACCGGTAAGTGGGACCTTGGCATCCAACCTGTGGGATTCAAGCCCCATGGAAGCGCAAGCTAGACTTGTTCCTCCAAAACTATACACCAACAAGATCCTGCAAAACAAAAGGGTATGCCCTCCAAATATATCAAGTCAAAGATATCATGACAAGTGTAATCCGCGTATAATAAGAAAGGAACCTAAACATGTGCATCAAAACTACCTCATTAGATTAAACAAATGCTTAAAATCCTATACAATTGACCAATTTTAAGTATGGGAGGGGTGTCATAGGATTCCTATTGGGTAAACCGAAGCCCTCAAGTAGGGGATGCTCCCAGGGATGGCCTCTCAAGGTCATGTAATGGATGATGAAGTGGAGGGGGTTTAGACTTCATAGGCCATTGAGTTTCATGACATACAAGGGCTTGCATTATCTCATTTATGGGTGCCTTTGTAGAGAGTGTGTGGCACCTTCATTTGCAATGCATTTTTTCCAAGCCCATATTTTTTCCATTCTTTGTTTATTTCATGTTTTCAGGAATGAGTTGAAGGCCACTGTCTTGGCGTGGTGTCTAGATAATGACAACGTCACTCATAAATACCTTGCAGAAATGAGAAGGCTGGCTCGCGATGAGACCCCCTTTCTCTCAGTTGTGTAATTGAGAGACACTACCCTGACTTGGTGACCAGATGATGGTAATTTCATACCACTAAATATCCATGATCATGATAGGACAACTTGTGATGAGACCTCCTATCCTCCAACTAACCCCTTAAGCGTTCATTATCATTTAATTTTGTAGGTCCCACTTTTATTACAGAGAAGCATTTCATTTCTTTCTCAGGGGATCCTTGGGCGAAGCATATGGAAGGTCTATATATAGGCTTTTATCATTTTAGCCAACAATAATCCTTTTGGGCCTTCAACCCCTTCTTCCCATGAAATGAGGTACATTCCCTTCTCAGGTCACTAAAGTCAAAAGACCTAGAAGAGGATAATATGATGGGAATGTAATGAGAGGAAAGTGGTAAGTATGGTCTAGAATGGTACGATAACCCCTTAGGGGACCCCCAGTCACATAACTTCCCCAAAGGTTGGCCACTTACTAGGAAATCTATGACACTCACCAAGGTGAAACAAGGTCAAAGGAATAATGTCCAAGTAGGCGTTCTATAACCAAAAGTAGATTGAATAAAACATGTTCAAATGCATTAAATATTAGGGTGATTACATGCCACAATACCTGACTTGTACCACATGGAGCAAGACCCTTCTTCCTTCTAGGAGCTAGGTGGTGTGGTGGATGCGCTGAAAATGGATCAAATGTGGTGACAGAGCGAGATTTTGTATGTGCAAGTGGAAATTGTTGGTCATGTAGTCTCTCGGCACTCCATATCTGCAACCCGAGGGCCTCGAGACATGATCTCCTTAGTTATCGCACAAAATAGGAATAACATATGGCTCCTACTTGGGGACATGTTCTCTCCGTAGAGTGCATGAGAACCACATCATCTCCTATTAGACTTGTTCCTACACTAAAACAAAAATCATCAAATGTAGGTTGGGTCTATCACCCTTCGTCCATATACATAAAAATCCAAATAAAAACCAATCTATAAAATAAAATTTTATCGTTTGTTCAAAAACTTGTAAACTAAGCATGAAATCAATATGCAAGTAGAGAAAAATGAAAATGAAATGCATCTAAACTAATATGAGCCATAAATATGAAAATGAAAGGAAAGAAAGATGACCTACCTACTTACCTAGGGCACGAGCCTTGAATAAGTCATGTGACCTGAACATAAGGTTGAAGAAGGGATCCATCCACTGGTAATGGTATCTTTCTCCCATCCAATTTTGTTAGATAGTACTTTTATTTATCAGAATTCTTCTTGACCACGTAAGGGACAAGCCATGAGTTTTCATCTCTCTGGTCATACTTGGGCTTTCCATTTCTCTTTTCCCATATGAGAGCAATACTTACTTCATTGAAATTGATGTAAGGTATATAATCAATGTATGGATAGAAAGGAGGCTCTACGTTGACCATCCTTTTGATGGCTTCTTCACGTTCTTCATATTCTTTCTTCAAAATTTGGATAGACGATGGCTCTTTCCCATGGTACTTTGCAATTTTCTCTTTATATTCATATTTCCTTGGGAGGATCATATCTATGGAGTCTTCCTGCATGAAAGGAAACTCAGGTGGATCATACTCAATAATTTGTCGAGGCACATTGTATTCACACTCACTGACATAATTAGGTCCATTGGGATCCATCACATGTTCATCATTCTTTTCCCGACAGTGCAAGATCTCATAGGTTCCATCACCCATGGGTATGTATGTGTGGGTAAGGCTCATCCTAAGGAAACCCCCAAAGGATGAAGACCATATCCTTGATAGGAGCATCCCCCAAGCATCTGGAACATCGATCACTACTATGTCCATGAGGAGGTTTCTATGTGGAAAATCAATTAGAAAAACCTCAACGTCATCACATACCCCAAAAACCTTAACCCTTTTAGAATCGATACCACATATATTACCATAGGGTCGGGTTGTCTTCAAACCAAGTTGTTCCATCACCTTTAATGACATGACATTCATTGATGCCTTAGAATAAAGCATGCATTTGTTCAAGCAGAGGCCATTCATGCCTAATGAAAGATAGAAGGGAGGATTCTTGTCTCTTTGTCAATTGAGATACATAGTGTTCAAAATGATAGGAGGGTATTCCTTCTTGGTTGATACCTATATTATATTCAAGATTTCCCTTTTCACAAAAGGGATCTCACACATCTATGTCATTGGGACTATCATATTCAGTTTTCCAAGCATGGTTGTACCATCTATATCCAGATCTCATCTATGGGAGTTGGCTTAGGAAGAAACTCATGTACTGGAGGTGGAGGTGGTGGGGCCACCTTCTCTGCTGATGGAAGAGGAGTGCCAGGATTTTATGGAGGGGTTGAATATTTATTTCTTCTAGTGTAGGTAAAATATTCCCTCCTCCTTAACTCCTTCTTCTGATCATCTATTAACTGATTCAAGGCCCAGAGTCTCCCCTTTATTTCCCCCTATATTATGGCTTCATTGATCTGTTCTTGTGTGACTTGTTCCTCTTGGAAAATGCAAATCATATCCATGAAATTCTTACCATCGGGAGAATCTTCTTTGTCAGAATCTTACTGTACAATCTGTCAAATCTGGTATTGAATTCATTCATTGTATCATTATCCTTTTTCTTTATCTGATTGAATTGAGCTACAAGTGTCCCATCGTCTTTCTTTGCTGGCGATCTTCTCTTAAACAACTTGGAAAAATATTCATATGACATGAGATGGTTGTTAGGAAGGACTTTGAACCAACAAGAGCTTATTTAGTCAATGATCGAGCGAATAATATCATGGCTACATCCTTATGCTCAATCCTTGCATTGTCCATGTACTGACCCATGATGTAAACATGATCTTCGACAGTC
Organism: Picea mariana; assembly: GCA_032191745.1. NCBI lineage: Eukaryota > Viridiplantae > Streptophyta > Pinopsida > Pinales > Pinaceae > Picea > Picea mariana. The sequence continues at coordinate 31,105 of JASDQU010011577.1, read as the reverse complement.
ATTACATTATTTCCTGGGAACTTTGAAAACCACTTGTTTGACTCTTTTGACATTGCGTTAGGGTATCCTTGGATAGTGGACATGTTAAGGGGTTTATAAAGTTATTTTTCCCAAGGGTGAGCCATTAGAGCAAGAGGAATGGTACCGTGGAAAAGGGATTTGACAATAGGAGGCTTGAGGGGAAGCCTTCTTTGGTAAACCTTAGAAAAATTGAACCTCCCAAGGGGCAAAGGCTTAGAAGATGAAGGATTCAAGGAAGGTGGAGTCGCCAGATGAGCTTCAAGAAGAGATAATAAAAAAGGTGAGAAGGGAATGCTCCTTGGGGGGATTTTCCAGGTAAGCTAGGGAAAATAATTTGGGATAACTTGCCAAAGTGTCATTAGGGTTTGGAAGAGGATTCAAAATCCTCCCTTGAAACAACGCCAAAATGTTATCGCACAAGTTTTAGTTTGGGAAAATACCGACCCAACCACCAAAATGGTGACAACTAGGAGAGAACCTATCCACTGTCACCTCAGGTAGGTGTTCCCATCACTTTAGAGGTGAGGTAGTCACCTCAAGGGAGGAATCGCGGTGACCCTAGGGGGAATTGAGATGGAAAATGAAATGTATGGATGGATGCCCCTAAAGGTAAATTATATATGGTAAAGGGAACTTGGTAACGAGTCTTGGAAAAGGCTTAGGGTTTCCAATTCTTTGGGTGACCTTCCAAGATAAAATACTTGCTCAAGACACAATGAAAACTAAGTATATAATGCAGTATGTTAGGTGGACAAGCAAGTTAATATTTATGTCCCTAATTTTAGAAACAATCAGTAATATATACCAACATATAAAATATAATAAGGGATGCAAAATAAGTGCTAAAATTCTAGTTGAATAAGCAAGAGACAAGCTAGTAAAGACTAGTTCAACTCAACAATGAAAGAGCAAGAATTTAGCACAAAAGCAAGGCTGTCACAAAAATCTTACTACAATAATATTTATCAACCTTATGGCTGTATCAAACCAAGCCTTATAACAGAAAATTCAGCCAATGAAAATCACTTCAAACTAGCCTAAAAAGTGCGTTAGGGTTAGTAGTTTGTTAGGGAAAAGTTATAACCAATTTCTAGGGTTAGTTTAGGATTTATATAGGGTTAGAGGGTTAGATTTTTTCATCCCTAATGGATGTAGGTTATTTTTGTAATGACAACAAGTATTAGTGGGTGAAATAGGACGCCTCAATGAAGCAACACAACCTAGGGCTCAAGGAACAATGTCCAAGTGAGAGAACTTCAAAACTTCAACTTTTCATGTTTACCAATGCAACGTCTTATTTCTTCAATGCAACAACTAGTGCCTTTGATTATGGGTTAATGGAGTCAAAATTAAAGATATAGAGTGACTACCTCCTTGGGGGTATAAATTCTCTTATTCCACAAGGCAAGTAACCTATCTAGGGTTTAAACTAAGGGGTGTATGTCCTTATACTTCCTTAGAAAACCCTTACAAATAATAATTCCATGCTTAAAATTATGGTGGAGCTAAAGTAGGGGTGTATGCACTTATACTTCCTACATATCCTTAGAAAAATCAACCTTGAACTTGAATTACGAATGATAGAAACAAGTAAAATATCTTACCAATCTAATAACAATAACATGCCAAGATAAACCACCACAAGTAGCTAGAAATGACCTCCAAGAGCTAGCACAACATCATCATCAAGTCCATAACCAAAGAGACAACATACCATAGAAAAAGAGAACAAAAATATTCAAGGTAAGAAAATTTCAGTCCTTAGCTCTTCACAATTGGAGATTTATGATTCAAAATGAGATTTCATGATCTCTATTTATACAAAATGTCTATCACGTAGTTTGTCCACATCAGTAAGGGTAAACCATAATATAAGGGGTCCACAACTCTTATCTTACCCCTTGAAACAAAATAATATTAAACAATTCATCTTAAAATTCACTTTTACACAAACGAAACCCTAGAATAAGGTGACTTCACCCCTTTAGGGGACATTTTGGCACTTTGAAGAAGTCGTTGGGGTAGTAGATGCATGGATATGCCTCCAAACACCACTTGTCACTCATTCAAATCCTATCTTGATGGTATTCAATCCTCCTTCCTTCAAAACGTGTCACATTTCATCAAACAACACCTTCACCACCAAACCCTAGCCCTCTAGGTGACATCAAGCTTCCATAAGTGACGTTTTGGATCTCCTAGGAAAAATGTTTAGCATGTGAGGGATAGGTCATGTCATCCATGATGTATTATATGCCTCCAAAGGAAATTCCTCATGATGTGGCATGTGGGACCTTGGCATCCAACCCGTGGGCTTCAAGCCCCATGGAAGCCCAAGCTAGGCATGTTCCGTCAAAACTGTCCACCAACATGATCTTGCAAAACAAAAGGGTATTCCCTCCAAATATCTCAAGTAAAATATATCATGGAAAGTGTAAACCATGTCTAATAAGAAAGGAACCTAAACATATGCATCAAAACTACATCATCAAATTAAACAAATGCTTAAAACCCTATACAATTGACCAAGTTTAAGTATGGGAGGGGTGTCATAGGATTCCTATTGGGTAAAACAAATCCCTCAAGTAGGGGATGCTCCCAGGAATGGCCTCTCAAGTTCATGTAATGGATGATGAGGTGGAAGGGGTTTTAGAATTCATAGGTCATTGAGTTTCATGACACACAAGGGCATATTATCTCATTTATGGGTGCCTTTATAGAGGGTGTGTGGCACCTTCATTTGCAATGCAGTTTTTCCAAGCCCATCTTCTTGCAATTCTTTGTTTCTTTCATGTTTTAAGGAATAATTTGAATGCCACTATCCTGGCGTGGTGTCCAAATAATGGTAGTTTCACTCACAAATACCTTGTAGGAATGAGAAGGTTGGTTCATGATGAGACCCCCTTTCTCTTAGTTGTGTAACTGATAGCCACTACCCTGGCTTGGTGACAAGATGATGGTAATGTCACACCGTTAAATATCCATGATCATGATAGGCCAACTTGTGATGTGACCTCCTATCCTCCAACTAACCCCTTAAGCATTCATTATCATTTACTTTTGTAGGTCCCACTTTTCTTACAAAGAAGAATTTCATTGCTTTCTTGGGGGATCCTTGGGTGAATCATATGGAAGGTATATATAGATGATTTTATCTTTTTAGCCAACATCAATTCCTCTCGGCCTTCAACCCCTTCTTCCCATGAAATGAGGTACATTCTCTTCTCGAGTCACTAAAGTCAAAGGACCTAGAAGAGGATACTATGATGGGAGTGTAATGAGAGGACAGTGGTAAGTATGGTTGGGAATGGTATGATAACGCCTCAAGGGACCCTTAGTCACAAACCTTCCCCAAAGGTTAGCCACTTACTAGGAAATCTATGACACTCACCCAGGTGAAACATGGTCAAAGGAATAATGTCCAAGTAGGCGTTCTATAATCAAAAGCAACTTGAATACAACATGTTCAAATGCCTTAAATATTAGGGTGATTACCTACCACAATACCTAACTTATACCGCATGGAGAAATACCCTTTTGGATTCCAGAAAATAGATGGTGTGGAAGATGCACTGACAATGGATCAAATGTGGTGACATAGCAGACTTGTTTATGTTCAAGTGGACATTGTTGGTCATGTAGTCTCTCGACACTCCATATCTGCAACCTGATGGCCTCGAGACATGATCTCCTTAGTTATCCCACAAAATGGGGATAACATGCATGAAATCGATAAAATGAATAAAATAGAGAATAGTAAAATACAATCACACACCATCCATAAAATTACACAAATATTTTCTCCGGAAACCATTACGGGAGAAAACCTAGCTAAAAGGTGAGGTTTCTTTACTCTCTTTTCTCCTGTATGGAAATAATGCAAGTACAAAGGAGAAGACACTCTTTATGGAGTTACCCGAGACCCATGGCCTGTTAGGCTAGTATAGAAAATTAACCCACTCTGTTATGCTCTCTAATTTCCCACTCCTGGTTGTTCTTCTCTGCTATGGAACAAAATACAATAACATAGAATGAAACCCCTTCTCTTCCTAGTGAGTCGGTATTTAACATAGACCGATTGCCATCTAGGGGTAGGGTTTTGACTTCCTCAACCCTCAATTGTGATAGGGTTTTGGACCTTCTAGAATTTTCTTGAAATTACATACATGGCTAGCCTGATATGCATGAGTAACGGGGGTTGACGTGGCATCCTCTCGTACCATGTTGGTCAACATGGTAGGCCAACTTGCGAGACGCATAATTTTTTCATACGAGCTCCAATTGAATTTTACCCACCATTGGAAAGGTTTCAGAGTGTAGTGTTAGAACAAATTTTGAAATTTCTAAACTTTGTGTCCCTCGCTAAATTTTTTTGTCAAGTTGCGATAGATTTAAATCCTTGTGTCACCTAGCATAAACCTTTTAGCTACAATAAAACTATAAACCTTTCTCCATTTTCTCCAAGCTTCTCTACGGTCAAAACATCAAATCCTTGCATCATAATTTGTCAAAATCCCAAAGCTTTAAACTCAAAAGTTTTTCAAGGTCTCCTATTTTTCTTAATTCACAATTCCTTTATCTGTGAAATGGGTCTTAAAGTACCAAGTTATAAAAAAAAACTACAATAATTATATTATTTTGAAATTATTTTATATAATTTTAAATTAATATTTTATTATTTTAAAGTTTGGTAAAAAGAGAAAAAAATGTTTATTTAGCCAAACCTATGCACCAAATATTTTTATATAAAAATTATTGGTCCAACTACCCTTCGCATCCAATCTCCAAGTTATCCAGCCAAATTCACAACACAACACAAGTCAGCCGAGACTGAGCACCCAAACACATCCAATCTCCAAGTTATCCAACCAAAGTCACAACACAACACAAGTCAGCCGAGACTGAGCACCCAAACACTAGGGATCAAGTCACATGGAGAAGGAGCTTACGAGAGAGGCCCAAAAGAGGTTCACTACACGTCGAACATCAAAGGGAGCGTTGGCATATAAAAACACCTAAAATTACATTCTCCAAAGCAATGTGGGATAAATCACATATGCAAATAAATAAAACAATGTTTTAAATCCCTTATGTCAGCTATCAAATTTTGCAGGTGTCAAGGCAATGTTTACACGGAGAATCTACATCAAGTGCCAGCTGCCAGAGGACATGCATCAATTTTCTCAAATAGAGGACTTTGAGTTAAACATGGGAAAGGAAATTCCATCGGAAGAAAATCCTGAAGGTTCGAAGAATGTTGGCTCTGGGATTAGTTGGTGCAGGAACGAATAATGCTCGAATAGATGGCATGTTTCAAAATCTTTCGAGCTACTATTATAAATATCCTAGTCTCCTTTTCTGCATTCATATTGGTTAAGGTTTGTTGCATTCAGGAAAAATATTGTTAACTCTGAATCGTTATTATTTGGACCGATTTCTGTTGTCACACTCTGCATTGGATGGAATATAGTTACAGTGGATAACATACATGAAAGCATGGAGTCCTTTCATAATTAAGAACGACTTCACTACTGCAAACCGTGTGCTTAATACGAAGGATTCAATGCAGAGACTTCATAACCAGTGAAGCACAGGGACACAAGCAACATTCGACCATTCACATCATCGCCATATCAACGCAAATAAGATACTTTAGGTATTCAAACATCCCCGATGTTTAACCTTTCACCAATTTCCATTTTTCTCACCATTTTGAGCGCCAGGTTCCACTTCGGAAGATTTTACCATCGGGTGATTTCAAATTGTGACTTCTCATTTCACCCGAAACCTGAAGTCAGGGTTCCATGAGTAGAGTTCTTCTGTTTTAATTTTTTTTACAGGTGAACTATCCTTGTATCTGAGTACTACAGTCCTCGGTGCATCAACAAAGGTATAAACCACTGTCCATTTTTAGATGTTCACCTCATGGAAAGTTACAGGGCCCATAGTAGGCTTGTTTGGATCATGAAATTAAAGAGTGTTGAATTGGTGACAAAGCAAATTTTGTAAATGATCCATGGTGACTATTCAGACATGAGCCAATTATGTCAACAAGATTGGAAATGAGTAAATGGACCAACTATGAAACCTATGCTTGATGGATTGGCCATGAAATTAACTGTTGAAGCTATACTCAATTTGATAAGAGAGTTTTGGGCGATTACAGAGTTTTTAGAGTAAACAAAGAACCAAAATTTTCAGTTGAAGCAAGGCATCTGTAGAGTGTTAAAGATTGCCCAGGGTATCTTCAAAGTTTCAAATTCCAATAAAATTTTACCAGATGAAAATTTGGTTGCTTGCAAACAATTAGATGCAGTGCTTCTTGCAACTATTGGCGGGTATAATGGGACAATAATGAGCTCCATTTGAGACCAGAAAGCAGGTTGCTTAGACTTTGTGATGGACTTCGTGTGTTTGCAAATTTGCGGCCCGCTATCGTTTTGCCTCAAGTATGGAAAAATAGTAAGCAAACTCTTCCACTTTGAAGTGAGATGTTGCTAAAGGTGTTGATATTATGGTTTTTAGAGAGCTTACTGGAGGTATTTACTTTGGAAAACCAAAAAGAATTGGAAAAAATGAAAATGGTGAACATATTGGATTTAATATAGAGGTCTATTCCACTTCTGAGATTGATCGCATTGCTCGAGTTTCCTTTGAGATTGCCATAAAACGACATGGGAAAATTTTCTCGGTTGACAAGGCCAATGTGTTGGAGTCTTGATATCTTTGGAGGGAGACGATAACAATAGTTGGTAGTCACTATTCTAATATTCAATTGTCTCACATGTATGTTGACAATGCTGCAATGCAGCTGATTCGGGATCCAAAGCAATTTGATACAATAATGACCAACAATATTCTTGGCGACATTTTGTCAGATGAAGCATCTATGATAACTAGAAGTATTGGAATGCTTCCATTTGTTGGTGTTGACGAATCTGGGCCAGGGATTTTTGAACCTGTGCATGGTTCGGCGCCAAATATCGCTGGCTAAGATAAAGAAAATCCTTTAGCCATGGTTTTTGTTGGCCCTCAACCAAGTTTTGAGGAAACATTGGTCAGGTTTGACCACTTTTTGGACTTTGACGCAGTGATCGACGAAGGAGTGCCTAGGCAGAGCTGAGATCACGGATCTCACTTGTTTTGTGGGCTTTGTGGACCCAACATGGGGATCTTAGGGTTTTGTAATAGGTTATGGGATGTCGACGCATGGGTTTACCCATGATTAGGCCTTTTTGTAAATGTAAAAGTATAAATAAGTAAGAATGTAATGTAGAAAGGAGTCGATATCTTGCAAGGCTAAGTGCAAGTAGTTTTGGGTTTCTTAGTGCAACAGACTATGTATGTAAGGATCTGTGCTTGATAGAGAAGTTGGCTCTGTGCCTTGACCTAATTTTGGGAAGGTGGATCTGGTGCTTAGTGCACAGATCACCTGTCTGGTGCGAAGCTTTGCTCTGTGGCTTAATGCACAGGAGCAGAATAATGTAAGAGATTGAAGCTTAATAAAGAAGAAGAAGTAGTTGGTGGACATAGCCCCACACTGGAGTGAACCACATATATATCATGTATTGATGGTTTTCTTTGTGCTATGATGTTTATGTTGTGAATCTGCTCAGTGCATTGATTTTTATATATGATAGATAGATCCATGAATGCTTAGTGCTTTATTTACATTGAAGGTGCTAGATCTAGCTTATGGTGCTATGTGCGATGTGTATTCTGTCATTGTTACTGCGCCAATCTATTCTTAGGGTTTGTTCTGCGATGTGAATGAAGTGGATAAGCTAATGCATGTTATCTTTTAAGTACTTTGCAAAGTGTTATAATCACAGACTTGTGTCCCAACTTGGTTACAGACACCTGAGTCCTGTAACCCCCCCTGCCTCTACCTCGGGTGAGACTTCACCTGCTTCACAGGTGTTGCCAAAAGGGCTGGTAGTTAGGGTTTTGTTGGTGCATTGTTGAAGTGTTGAACCCTATGTCTGCCCCTGTTCCAACAAATGGTTCTATTACCGAGACTTGAAACTGTGATTGTTGGGAACTGAAGTAAATAAAAGAGAAGCTTTGTGCGTATATTTGCTGTTGTAGTGCATAGTATTCTACTTGACTTGTGAAGCTCTGTGCTAAGAAATAAACCCAATCTGAAGAAAAGAGGTAATATATTGAAAGAGGTAATGCTTTGTGCTTTGATAAGAGTAAGATAAGTGGAAAATTTTGTTTCGAAAGAATGAATTTAAGTATGTTTAATAGATTATGTCCTAGTCTGAAATCTAGGGCGCAACAGGAAGAAAGAGTTGATCTAAGTAAGGCTAATAGAAATGAAGAAAGATATGTTATTCCTATGCATAGAAAGAATTTTTGGACTAATAATTGGATGCAGGAATCTAAAAAGAATTTTTGCAAATTGCAGGTCCAACACTGTGATCCTAGTGTGCAGTACATAAGAAGTTGGGGAACATACAAGAGGAAGAGAGGATTGACACTATGTTATAACTGCAGAAGACTCAGACATCTTGCTAAGAAATGCCCTGGTATAGGTCCTATTTATTTTTGTTGTAAAATTGTTGGTCATGAAGTTGAGGATTGCCCAAGGATGATTGCTAAAGTTGAAAAAATGAACATGAGTCAAGAGAATAAGAGCATGTTAGAAGATCAGAAGGAGAAAGGATCAGAGGAAGTTCAAACTGCATTAGTACAGTTAAAATAAGCAATGAATGATCACAAAGATGTTAGTTTACCAAAGATATTGAAGGTAAAACAATGCATAAGTGCAAGAATAGAAGACTTCGACATAGACCGTGTCTTCGATGAGGAAACACCAGTGAATATTATGACAGAAGACACTTGGGAAATTTTTGGAAATCCTACTGTGGTACCTTCACTGGGAAGGATAGGCTTGTTTAAATGAAAGATGACAACCCTATGTGGAAGAGTTACTAATGTACTTGTTATAATCCATGAAACATTGACAAAAGAGGAATTTGATGTTATTAGGTTTGTTGAGAATAGTGCCCTGTTCCCACTTTTGTTAGGAAATACTTGGATTGATAAGGATCGGATTAGAAGGAAAGCAGAGGAAGAAGCTATAGAAAATAAAAAGAAAGAACTAAGGGATTTCATAGCTATGAAAATAGATTGATTGAAAGAAGAAAGAGAAGTTAAGACGAGGCAGTAGAAGACAAGATAATTAACTGTCGAAATTGGAAGAGCGCAAGAAGGTTTGAGGGACCCATCCATGCAAGAAGAAAGTATATCCACCAAGGAAGTGGTAAGGGAAGGGATATTAACTTTGAACCCATTGGAAGTACATCAACACTGTGAAGTCACTACAATAGGAGAAGATAAGAATAAGAATGGAAAGAGGAATACAGAAAGAGTTAGAGAAACTCAGATCACAGGAAAGAAGGAAAAAAAGCTTAGTAAGAAGAAATCTAAGTTGGAAAAACTACAAGAAGTTACAGAGAACGAATGGAAGACTTCACAGGAGGCAGGTTTGCATAATTTGAACCTCGCCGAAACAACAAAACCGCGCAAAATGGGACTTCGCCCCAACAAAGCTATATGACCATTGGAGGTGCCCCGATCGTTAGAACGACGCTCCAGAATGGATAGGAAAAACATTTATGGGAGAATAGACTGCATTAAGGATGTCGAGACTATGCCATAACGAACATATTCACATTGATGGAAGTAGTTCTTCCCATTGGAAGAATCGGTTATGATGCTCACTTATTTAACCCGTCCGACGCTGCGTCGGGACCACTTTTTTCCCCTCATGATTATCTGAGAACTGATTGTGTGACGAACTATGATTTAAGAACCTAGACCTCTCCATCCATTGTTTACTCCATCTATCTGTTCACCTACCATGACCTGTCCATTTAAAAGAGTGAATGTCGGGTGAACTGACTGAGTTAGAGAAGTCCGTCAACGAGGTTCTTAAGAATTTTATGGCTGACAGAGCTATGTCTGAAGGTGTTTAGGCATTGTCGACTAGGGGAGTCCAGGATTCCCCTTCGACTGGAAAACATTTAGGCTGTACTAACCCCGTGACTGAGAAGCAAAGTAAGCATCGAGACGATCTGGTTAATGCGTAGCAGATCCTGTCGATATTACCTGATTATATCCCGCCTTTGGCTGGTGTGGTCAACCATGATAGCATCCCATGGGACTTTGAGTACACTTTGATCACTGCGTACATCCCGAACGGAATATGCATAGTTGGAAGTCAGTTGGGACAGATCTCATCCCTGAAGAACATTGATTTCAATCTCGGTGATAGAAAGAACTATGCCATGCTCGCACCCATAGATACCTGATGAAGACAACTGGGAAGAATCCTCACATATTCTCCCAGCCTTGGATTAAGGAGCCGACGCAATCCATGATACTGAATGTCATGAGAATTCCTCATTTTGGCTGACATCAGGAGGTTAACGCTTGCGTTAAAATCCTCTTGTCATGCTATCATGGTGGATACATGTGGCTCGAGAGGCAGATTACTGTGGATCCAGTGACGATCAAACTAATTACAGGATTGAGCATGCAGGGACCTGACCCTCAACAATTCTACCTAGGGAAGGCCTCAGATCTCTCCCTGGCACAACACATCAAGGAGGCATACGACGAAGAAGAAAAGGGAAAGTAAGGCTACAAGGTAGCCTCTATCCAGGATGGTGCAATGCGCCTCGCTTGTCAACTCATAGCTAGAAAGCTCCTTCGAAAGAATCTCCCCATGCAGGTCACTGGGTTCATGGTGGACCTCGCAGAAAAATGCATGGAGGAATGCAAATGAATTGGGTGAGCTACCTCGTCAACGAACTTGAGAAATACTGTCGTGAAGCGCACGATCAGGGATACAATTTCCACTTCAGCTAGATACTTGTGTTGACTGCATTTGTCTCTTGGAAAATGCCGGAGGGAGCAACTTTTCCAGAAATCGAACAAACATAGCCATTGGTAGCTAGATTTTCTACATTATGGTATACGAATGACATGTCGAAGTAATGGCAGTCGAACACAGTGTTCAATGCCTACTATCAACAACTGAAGGTTTCCATCGAGTCGTTCCCATGCATGACACCACACACCTTACACCAATATAGAATGATAGCCAAGTTCTGCACAGATCCACATTATATATATATAACTGCGCGCAGAGATGAGAGCAAGGAGGAGCTACAATCTTATTATAAGCTGACAAACAAAGACATGGAGCATATCGCAAAGGAATGGCCGAAAAAATTCCAGGCACCTGTTGCTGATGCTGAACTCTCCGACGCTGACATTATAGGAAGCCCCTTGGTCATCCGGTTTGAGCATGAAGGATAGTCCAATGCAAAGAATAAGAATAAAAAGGAGGAAGTCCAGGATGTACAGACTGATGAGGAAGACAATGCCTTTGAAGAAAATAGATCTGGCTCACCCGCAGGAGGAGGAGACGAATTAAATGAAGAAGGAGGAGGGGATGAAGGAGAAAAACAAGCAGAAGGAGAAGCTACATCGCTGAAGGATCCCCCCACCGAGACAGAAATACTGAAGAAGATGAAGGTTTCTCCGCAAAAACCCTTGGCAAGAAACAAGACTAGCGCCTGTAAGCCCCAGCTAGAAGGTACACTCACTGAGGATGATATTAGTCTAGTCCATGGAGCGATGGAGGATGCGTCCGATGATCTCTTGTAGAGATATGGAGTGAAGCAGGACAAACTATATGATAGGATAGAAAAGGATTTTAGCAAAGTACAAAAAGCTATTCGCTTGGTCCACGCAGTCCCTACTACTCCTTCCTCGTCAGAGACTGCAAAGTTGGGGGATGAGCCAACCCAACTTCGAAGACTTGTAGATGCAACAGAGACTTGACTTCAACGAGTCCAAGAAGAGAAGGATAAGGCTACAAAAGCATTGAAACAAGAAAAAGAAGATATCTTGGAGCAATTACGAGTTGCACGGTACTTTGTAACCACTTATGAAAACGAGAAAGATGATTTTCGTGTGATGCTCGAGGAAGAAAAAGTGAATATATAGAGGGAAAAGGACCAGTTGCTCGTAGAGTAGAATACAGTCAAAGAAGTGGTGAGCAGAGTAGTTCTCTTTGTGCCAGGCTTGGCATAGGAGGAACATGAGGCAGTCGAGGTTCAAGTGATGAAGCTCGCTGAGGCCATCCAACAACTTCAAGAAAGGGTAATGGAGTTGGAGATCCAAGCAGTACCAAGAACTCCGTGGGAAGTGTGAGACCAGAGGGAGGAAGCTGCTAAGAGTGCAGTCGAAAGGATTAGATCCCTTGCCCCAGAATACAAACAACTGAGTGACAGAAGTGCACAGATCTACGAACTCCTCATGGAAGATCCAGAGCTTAGGAAGTTGGAAGCACAACAACAGGCACTGACAGTTCAAGTGCAAATGAAGTCACTCACTCTAGTCAAGAGAATGAAGAGATCACAAGAAAAACGCGTGGACCAACAACAAATTACTTCCATTCAGGGAAGAGTAATGGAAGTCACATAGAGGCTACAACTGGTGCAAGAGGAAGCCTGCTCGGTGTTTGAAGAGATCGAAGGAAAAGGTTCTCAACTGGAACAAGTGGTTGCGACAGTGGAACAATGTCTGGAAGGGCATGTTATAGAGAAAATGATCAAGGAGTTTGATGAGTAGGAAGCTCAGGCGAAGCAACAAGTCAAGGCTACTTGATTTAAGCTTGAGGCCTTTGAAACAACATTGCCCAGATTTGAGTGACTCAGGACGAGTCACAGGTGAGTGTTGGGGGCCTGTTGGCCCTCGACCAATTTTTGAGGAAACATTGGTCAGGTTTGACCAATTTTTGGACTTCGATGCAATGATCGAGGAAGGAGTTCCCAGGCAGAGCTGAGATCGCGGATGTCACCTTTTTTGTGGGCTTTGTGTACCCAACATGGGGATCTTAGGGTTTTGTAATGGGTTATGGGATGTCGGCCCATGGGTTTACCCATGATTAGGCCTTTTTGTAAATGTAAAAGTATAAATAAGTAAGAATGTAATGTAGAAAAGAGTCGATATATTGTAAGGCTAAGTGCAAGTAGTTTTTGGTTGCTTAGTGCAACAGACTGTGTATCTAAGGCTCTGTTCTTGATAGAGGAGTTGGCTCTGTGCCTTGACCTGATTTTGGGAAGGTGGATCTAGTGCTTAGTGCGCAGATCACCTATCCTGCGCGAAGCTTGGCTCTGTGGCTTAGTGCACATGAGTAGAATAATGTAAGATATTGAAGCCTAATAAAGAAGAATAAGAAGTTGGTGGGCGTAGCCCCACATTGGGGTGAACCACGTATATCATGTGTTGATGGTTTGCTTTGTTCTATGATGTTTATGTTGTGAATCTGATTAGTGCATTGATTGTTATATATGATAGATAGATCCATGAATTCTTAGAGATTTATTTATGTTGAAGGTGCTAGATATAGCTAATGGTGCTAAGTGTGATTTGCATTTTGTCATTGTTACTGCACCGATCTATCCTTAGGGTTTGTTCTGCGATGTGAATGAAGTGGATAAGCTAATGCATGCTATCTTCTAAGTACTTTGCAAAGTTTTATAATCACAGACCTATGTCCCATCTTGGTTACAGACACCTGAGTCCTGTAACCCCCCTGCCTCTACCTCGAGTGAGACTTTGCCTGCTTCATAGGTGTTGCGAAAGGGTTTGTAGTTAGGGTTTTGTTGGTGCATTGAACCTTGGCTCTGATCTTGTGCCAACAGTTCTCAGTGCAGAAATGATTTTGAAGTATGGCCTTGATGAATAAGATGTAGCAAGCCTAATCGAGAACAAGGTCATAACAACTCTTGATAAGGGATATCGTACTGGTGACCCAATGTCTCCTAGAAATACCACATGAGGCTTGACATGAGACTTCCTTGGGAAGAGCCTTTTGGTCCAGTATTTCCCATCGTTAGGATCAACTATGTTGAAGAAGTCATTCATCATTGTAATGCCAACAATTTTGGACTTCAGGGATGTATATTTACAAAATACATCAATAAAGTAATCATGATAAGTGATACCATTGGAATCGTTTTTGCAAGTCATCGGTTCTGTGAAGAAAATTAGAGATTTGGCTGAAAGTTGTAAACATCAAGTTTGGCTATGTGCCATCCCAGATGAGGAATGTAACAGTCTTATGGATATGCATGCAATTGGTCGTCTCTCTTGGCTTGTTGATGTAATAAGGCACTTATAGTTACTCCACCTTGTGATGGTCAAAGGAAATGGAGTAGAGGATGTTAACATAGTCCCACAAGTTGTTATGATATATGCTATGGAACTCAAACCTTATATTGAAGAGCCTGAACTCTTAGGAAGGACAATTTTATGACCATTTGATTTATGTGAGTCTATAAATTTTTTTGGGCATCTAGCTCTGTCAACAAACACAGGTGTTAAAGAAAGAAAACACTCGAACTTTTAGTCCTTCGACAATACTTAGAAAAATTTCTTATTAAATTCAAGATGATGTTAAGGTGCATCTGGATCCAAAGATAGAAAATCAGTGGGTGGTAGGGAATTTATAGTATTCTAGAATCTAAGTGCACACTCAACAATAGAGGAGGAATATTAGTCAACATCCTTTCATGTCATTTTCCAACTAATCGATGAATTGTAAGTCCATAAGTCAACACAAAATTCCATATTCTTAGGCATTGGTTTAGCAGTGCATATGGAAGATCCCAAATTTTTTGACATAGGTGACATAGCACCTAGTAATTAGAATATTCAATGAACATATTCAGGTAGCAGTTAAAGTTTTCATGAATAGATGGCAGAGCAGAGCACTTGAAAACATAATATAAAGAAAAATTCCATATTTCTTGTAACAAATCGAATGGTCTTTTACTCCAAAAAGTTTGACTCCAACCTCTAAGCAAGCTTGAAGAGTTTTAAAACTGATTTGATTTTAGTTTTATTTCTAATGATTTCCATCATATTTGTTTCTAGCAAATCAATCATAATTGAGGAATATATATTTGAAGGAGATTGTTTCCATATTTCTAGCCATTAAAATAGGAGACACAAGGTTCATTCCAAGGTACACATGGTAATTGGAGATCAGGTGGTAGTCTAGTGAAAATTTTAAGGAAGCTAAAGAGTCAAAAAAATTCCATATTTCAAGCAATTTTGAACTACACCTCCAACAATTCGAGACTCCCACTCCATTAGCTCGAGATTTTGGGCAATTTTCCAGATTTATTTCAGTTTGTAGATTGGATTTAGTTCCCAAAAATCAGAGACAGTTTGTTAATGAATAGTCTATTTATTTTATGATTTGTAATAGGGAAAAGAGGGGGGGGCAACTCGAGATCCTTTTGGGTTGGGTATGTAAATGCATATTTTTCGATGAAAATATTGGACATAACCACATAGATTCTAGACCTCATTGTGTCAAATCATGTCTTTTTCCTGTGTTTTGGTTTCTGACCTTCACATTCATACTTTTCCTTCTGTTCATTCATTCATTTATTCAACTTGTAATGGCTACAATTCAATGAGACTTTTGTTGTGTCGAATTTAAGAGCATCCCCTTAAGTGCATTTTTTCCTCTGTTTTGCTATGAGCAAAACAAGACCTGCATCTTAATTGTTTTGCCTAATTTACAAGTTTTATTTGTTCATAGTTTTTACTCTGTCTTGCTATGAGTAAGACAAAACCTATGTCCAGATATTTGATGTTTTTTGTTATTTCTTTTACTGGGGGGAATACCGGATTTATCCTTGTTAGATACCTAGGATTTTTTGTTTAAGTTTTGTTCATCCAAATTATTCTATCCATCCTCATGATTTTAAATGGATTTAGCAAATGAGGTCATGCCTCTTTATTTTTGATTTGTAATGATCGAAATAATCATTTAGACATAGATCCAGAAGTCTCCAAAAACTGATCAATCAACAATTATTATTTTATTCAAAATGTGCTAAGGCTTGGCTCTATTACAACGTAGAGTCAACTCCTGCGACAACATTTTTTGGCACCGCTACTGGGGACAATTTTGAAGGTCTATATCTTCCCTGGGGTACGACAAAGCTTAGATCTATTTCTTGATGGTGAACAAGGGATAGGAATTCATTAGGTTGTGATCATTCACCTGGCGAATCCTTGGTTCGAAGACTCCACATGATCCACTGGCGACTCCACTGGTTTCAAGATGTCAAGTTCTTTTGCTGCTCGGATTGCTGCGAGGTTTGCTCCTTTGGATTTTACAACTGTTTTTGGTTTTTCGAATGTTGTCCCTGATATTAAATAATGGGGAGATTATCTTCCAAATTTTAATGAAAGGAAAGACGACAATCCTGCTGAACACTTGTTTGAGTTTCATAAGCTTATGGATAAATTGGATATTCATCATGAAGATGTTTTAATGAAACTATTCATGTTTAGTCTGGGAGGAGATGCTCGTGTTTGGTACAAGTCTCTTCATCCTTCCAACATTCCATCGTTAAAATAATTTCATGTTTCTTTTAGTAAATATTGCAAAAGGGTATAACCATCAAAGCTCATTTTAGAAACTTGCTACAATATAAAATTCTCACAACAAGTTGATGAAGATGATTGTCATGGGAGAGGATTTGCTGATGAATAATTAGAGCATAATAGCACTTGTGATCATATTCAAGAAGAAGATCAAGCCAACCTCCATAAAGATGAAAATGAAATATCAGAAGGATTTAAAACACATCAAGATCAGGTTTGCTGTAGAAATGAAGATAAAAATGCATTTTTTTATGAAGAGCTAGTTTCAAATCCATTCATACATGATTCTACCTTTAGTTCTTCTTTCCAAGTAAATGACTTTCAAGATGATTTTGGTAACATTGATAATGCTGAAGATAGTTTCATTGAACAACATGATGATGGAATTGTTGATCTAGATATTTGTGAAGATCAACAACTTATTGAAGACCATATACAATCATCATTTATTGGATCAGAACATGGTTATCTTGCTATTGTGAATTTTTTGAAAGAAGATCCTTATTAGTCTTATAATCAATTAGATGCCCTGAAATATGATGAACTGCATGTTACCCAAAATCCATTTCAGGAAGAGCTTCAAGATGATTGTGAGGATGGGAATAAATCAAATGTAATTGAAATTGTCTTAGATTTAATCACTGTTGTAAATCCTTATGAAGATTAGACTGTCAATATTCAGTCATTATTTTTAGAGCATCACGAAATAGATATTTCTGAAAGTCAAGGTTCATAAATTTTGTATGAGCAACCTGTTTATGATGAGTATCTAGAGGACGAAGAATATCAGATTTCTTTCCTAGCATGCATGGAAACATACTATAGTTCTACTTTGTGATGCAGGAGCATCTCTCCACAATAGCCAGCCAGCCAGCCAACCACGTCAGTGCACATGCATTCAAATACTGAAAGGGAGGCGCAACCTCATTTAAATTTGAAATGAATGTAATTTAATGGTTTAGGCTATTGAGCCATGGGAAGCCGTGCCTTTATGTAGGCGTTAAGTAGTTCGGCCTTTAATATTTGTAAGGCTGAGATCTAGATCCAGATGCTGGACTAGACAACCCATTCAATGTAATGGAATAGGGTAGGTGAATCTGGAGGGAAGCGCTCAAAGAGCCCCCTCAGGTAAAAGAGATTGGGAGATCTCATTTTGGTAGTGAGTTAGGAGGTAGATGAGAGAGCCAGGGAGAGCTCGAGAACACCTTGTAAAATATAGGCATTTGCCATTTCTAATATAATCAGAAGCAGTTTTTCCTGCATATATTCTGTGTTATGTGGATGTCTGTGAGTGTTCTTTTATGCTGTAGATGTATACTGTAGTTGTGCATTTGCAAGAGTGTGTTTGATTTCAGGGTTGAAGGTCTTTGAGGCTTCACACCAGGAGGGTGTGACAGAACACTGCGGGTTCTGAGAGCCGTGCACAGAGGATGCACTTCTGAACACTGTGGGTTCAGACAGAGACGTTCTATGACATAGAAGCTGAAATCATCAACTCGGTGAAGACCTCAAGGTTGCTGAATACCTTGGAGGCAAGGCTGTGTAGGAGGAAACACAGTTGCAGACAGAATTCTGCTGTGGATTCTGTAAAGGCTCTACCAAGTGGGCAATGAGCATAGGCACAAGGTGCAGTGGGATAGAACTCTGCTACGAGTTCAGAAGAGACAAAATCACTGAGGATTCTGAGAGCTCTGCCAGGTGGGCATTGAGCATATGCGCTGCGGTGCATTTGAGGAAGAACTTTGCTGAGAGTTTGAAGAAGAAAACATAATCATTGAGGGTTCTGTAGAGCTCTGCCAGGAGGGCATCGAGCAAGTGCAAGGAGTGCATGAAAGAAGAAAGAACTGCTGGACGTTCTATGGAGAAGATACTCTGCCAGGAGGGCGTCGAGTAAGTGTGCAGACAGGCACATAGAAGAGAAGAGAACTCTTTGAATTCTGTACTTAAGGGAAGAATCCACTGAAGGATCTTCACATGGTTGCTGAACACCCTGAAAGACTCAGCAAGAGGCTGCTTGAGTGAAGGATAGCCAAGAGGGCATCCATATTTCTCCATCTGGGGGAGAAAGGAACAAGGATGAGTTTCTGTGGAGGACGAATCTACAGGAGAAGCTCAGGAGGGTGAGTGCTTCCATGCACAGAGTCGGGCTGCAAGGAGTGTAGAGGCTGAAGAACTCTTTGGAGAGTTCAAAGTTCCCAAAGCTCAGGAGGGACAATGTTTTTACGCGCACAGCGGAACCCATAGTTGTGGAGTTTGCGGAGACAAAGCAAAGGTCAAGGCCTTTGAGGAATTTGAACTTCCTTCCAAGTCTGGGAAGAAGGAGTGTGAAAACTCAGGAGAGCACAGCAGCCGTTAGATCGACAGAGGAGAATAAAACCTGGACCGTTGAAGACTTCACGTCTAGAGAGTACCAGAGAGAGCGCACGGGAAGAAATGATATGCAACCATCAGATCTGGAGGAAAATCCCGTCAGCCGTCACATTTGAAGAGAAGCGAGGAGGTTACAACTGGGTTTCCAAGGTGCAAGCCCAGGAGGTTGTGGACCGTTGAATGTTCACACAGAATCTCGTCAGCCGTTGGATCGGGAGAAGGCGCGCAGAGGTTAGCCTCTGGGGTCAACGCGCAGGAGAAGAGATCTGGGCCGTCAGATCTTGATCAGATACCCGTCAGCCGTCGAATTGGACAGGAGATGCACGAGGTTTACCATCGGGACTTCAGCCATCGGGAAATCGTGAATCACGAGGACAAGAAAGTCGAGACACTCCAAGTCTCGAAATGCCGGGAAGATCTGGACCGTCCGTTAGCGGAGACACGTGGCGGAGATCGAGGCATCGGGAGTCGGGAAATCGACATTCCCGTGAACATGAGATTGAGAATTTCCATGGGGAATTACCCGGAATAATCTGAGCCGTCCGTTTGGGGAGACAGGTGTCAGAAATCCGCAGAGAGTCGGGATATTGGCTATCAGGAAATTGGAGTTCCTGAGGTCGAAAGAACTGGGACATCAAAGGTCTCGAAATCCCAGAGAAATCGGGACCGTCCATCAGAGGAGGACGCGTGGCAGCAATCGACGCCATTGGGGAAAGTCTCGACAGGAAGTTGTTGATCGACGTTTGGATCATCGGGATATCGGGGATCCTGGTGACAAAGTGTTTATGCACTTTGGAATCACGAAGTACGGAACCTCGATGAGTGGGAGCCAGCTGTCAGCAAACTGTAGAGTCGGGATTTGGAGGATCGGGAATCCCGTGAGTCAGTGCGTTTTGGCATTGGAAACCCCGAAACCCCGATGAGGGGATAAGACTGCGGTNTAACGCGAAAAGGGCGCGTCAGAATTCGAGGAATTTCGAGTCCTGAGGATGTTTTCATTTCGACATCAAAAAGATCGAAACCCCGATGGGGGGGGACAACGCTGCGGTCTTGTGAGTTAAGGGTCACGTGTACGAAGAGCTTAGCCTGGAGGGCTAACAGGGATTTGAGAGCATTGGGAAATTAGAACCCAAACCCCGACAGAAAGACATAAGGTTGCGGTCTTATGAGAAGTGGTCACATGGACCAGAGCCTAGCCAGGAGGGGCTAAGGGCCGAAAGGAGCTCATCGGTGATTGGGGATTGAAGAGTACAGGGACTCTTGACGACGGGGAACACGAAACCCCGAAACTCAATATTACATTCCCTGCGGGGAATTTGTCCGAGGTCGTTCAAAAGGACGTGACAGGGTGAAGAAAAGACCTGTGGGTCAATTTTCGAAGGGATTCCATTGGGAGTCCAAGGAGCTAATTAGGCTCAAAAAGGGGATTTTTTGAAGCGATCCTGTGAGCAGGAGAGCGCGACGGAAGTGGTGGGTCGCGAATTTTCTCGCCTGCGTCACTTTGTTTGATAACTATGATGAATGTGATCTTGAAGTTGATGAGAAACAAATTATTTATTTTTCTTCAGAGAGTTGTGTTCACCTGGAAACCAATCAACAACATCATGAAAATAATCAACCTGTGTATGACAGTGATGAAGAGGATTCTTAGACAAGCGAGGAATGAGATAATGAGGGGTTACTGGAGCAATTGATCTCTCCTTCTTGTTTAGAAATTGTTGAGTAGAAGACTAGTGAGCCTCAATGTGATATTCTTGAGTTGAAAAAAGAAAAGACCAACAATGGAGCAAAGAAGCATTTTAATTTTGAATTGCAAGAGGAGGTATGGGCTGATTGCAAAATTCTTATATCTTTTCTTTTCTATGATCTAGTGGAAATTTATATGGAGTCAAAATGGGGCATGAAATTGTTTATCTTCGATTTCTTGAGGGAAAAATTTCAAAACTGTAAGTACCTTCTTCCAAGATGGTTTTTGAAATTTGCAGCTACTTCTATCATTTTTGTGCTCAAGGATGGAAGCGTAATTAAATTTGTTAGTTAGATATTTGCTTGCCTGCTTTGAAAATCTTCTTATACTTGAGTAGATCAGTGAAACTAGTAAGAATAGGTACTATATATAAATAAGCTCAACTTTGAGCATTAGAGTACAACTGTGGTTTTCAATATGTTTTCAGTTCAGTGGTTCGCTTTTCAGTTTGGCATCCAATATGGTTCAGTTTCTAGGCAGGATGACTCCATAGCCCAATGGAGGCACTTGTGAAAAATATTTTCAGTTGCAGAGAATAAACAATTTTGGTTTCAGAATAGGTACAGGTACAATGACAGGGTTAAGAGTTTGACATGGTTGATTTCAAGTCTCCCAATGGATGAAGGCATGTGGTCTATTGTTCTTGGTTCTTTGGAGGAAAGTACCATCCCTAGATGGAGCATATGTTAGAACAAATATTGAAATTTATAAACTTTGCATCCCTCGCCAATTTTTTTTGTCAAGTTGCGCTAGCTTTAAATCCTTGTGTCGCATGGCGTAAACTTTTTAGCCACAATAAAACTCTAAATCTTTCGCCATTTTCGCCAAGATTCTCTATTGTCAAAATCTCAAATCCTTACGTCGCAATTTATCAAAATCCCAAAGCTTTAAACTCAAAAGTTTTTCAAGATCTCCTATTTGTCTTAGTTCGCAATTCCTTGATCTTCGAAATGGATCTAAAAGTGCCAAGTTATAAAACCAAACTAAAATTCATTATATGTAAATTATATTATTTTAAAGTTATTTTATATAATTTAAAATTAATATTTTATTATTTTAAAGTTCGGTGAAAAAAAAAAAATGTTTATATAGCCAAACCTATGCACCAAATATTTTTATATAAAAGTCATTGGGCCAATTGCCCTTGCCCAAGTGCCAGATAGGAGGAGTTCACGAGAGAAGCCCAAAAGAAGCACAATACGCATCAGTATTGAAAGGGAGCACTGACATATAAAAAAACCCTCAAATTACATTCTCCGGAGCAATGTGGGATAACTCACACATGCAAATAAATAAAACACTGTTAAAGGCCTTATGCCAGCTATCAAATTTTGCAGGTGTCAAGGCAGTGTTTACACGGAAAATCTACATCAAGTGCCAGCTGCTAGAGGACATGCATCAATTTTATCAAATAGAGGACTCCGCGTTAAACATGGGCAAGGAAATGCCATCGGAAGAAAATCCTGAAGGGCCGAAGAACGTTGGCTCTGGGATTAGTTGGTGCAGGAACGAATAATGCTCGAATAGCTGGCATGATTCGAAATCTTTCGAGCTACTATTATAAAGATCCTAGTCTTATTTTCTGCGTTCGTATTGGTCAAGGTTTGGTGCATTCAGAAAAGGGATTATTAACTCTGAATCCTTATTATTTGGACTGATTTCTGTTGTCACACTCTGCATTGGCTGGAATACAGTTACAGTGGATAACATACATGAAAGCATGGAGTCCTTTCATGATTAAGGACGACTTCACTACTGCAAACCGTGTTCTTAATACGAAGGATTCAATGCAAAGACTTCATAACCAATGAAACACAGGGACTCAAGCAACATCCGACCGTTCACATCATCGCCAGATCAACACAAATTGGATACTTCGGGTCTTCAAACATCCCCGATGTTTAAGCTTTCACCAATTTCCGTTTTGCTCACCGTTCCAAGCGCCAGGTTCCACTTCGGGATATTTTACCACCGGGTGATTTTAAATTGTGACTTCTCGTTTCACCCGAAGCCCGAAGGCTCGAAGTCAGGGTTCCATGAGTAGAGTTCCTCTGTTTTAATTTTTGTTACAGGTGAACTATCCCTGTATCTGAGTACTACAGTCGTCAGCGCATCAACAAAGGTATAGACCATTGTCTGTTTTTAGTTGTTCACCTCATGGAAAGTTACAGGGCCCAGAGCAGGCTTGTTTGGATCATGAAATTAAAGAGTGATGAATTGGTGGCAAAACATATTTCGTAAATGATCCATGGTGACTATTCCGACATAAGCCAATTATGTCAACAAGATTGGAAATGAGTAAATGGACCAATTATGAAAACTATGCTTGATGGATTGGCCATGAACTTAAGTGTTGAAGCTATACTCAATTTGACAAGAGAGTTTTGGGTGATTGCATAGTTTTTAGAGTAAACGGAGAACCAAAATTTTCAGTTGAAGCAAGGAATCTAAAAATGTCCCTCTTTGAATATATAATGGTGATTGACGAGGAGCGTTACAGATTGCCCAGGGTATCTTCAAAGTTTCAAATGCCAATAAAATTTTACCAGATGAAACTTTGGCTTCTTGCAAACAATCAGATGCAGTGCTTCTTGCAGCTATTGGCGGGTATAAATTGGACTATAATGAGCACCATTTGAGACCAGAAAGTGGGTTGCTTGGACTTCATGCTGGAATTGGTGTGTTTGCAAATTTGCGGCCTGCTATTGTTTTACCTCAAGTATGGGAAAAATAGTTAGCAGACTCTTCCACTTTGAAGCGAGATGTTGCTGAAGGTGTTGATATTATGGTTGTTAGAGAGCTTATTGGAGGTATTTACTTTGGAAAACCAAAAGGAATTGGAAAAAATGAAAATGGTGAACGTATTGGATTTAATACAAAGGTTTATTCCACTTATGAGATTGATCGCATTGCTCGAGTTACCTTTGAGATTTCAAGAAAATGGCCTGGGAAACTTTGCTCGGTTGACAAGGCCAATGTGTTGGAGTCTTCACAGCTTTGGAGGGAGACGGTAACAACAATTGGTAGTCACTATTATGACATTCAATTGTCTCACATGTATGTTGACAATGCTGCAATGCAATTGATTTAGGATCCAAAGCAGTTTGATACAATTGTGACCAATAATATTCTTGGATAAATTTTGTCAGATGAAGCATTTATGCTAACTGGAAGTATTGGAATGCTTCCATTTGCCAGTATTTACGAATCTGGGCCAGGTATTTTTGAACCTATGCATGGTTCGACTCCATATATTGCTGACCTGGATAAAGAAAATCCTTTAGCCATGGCTCTCAGTGCAACAATGGCTTTGAAGTATGGCCTTGATCAAGAAGATGCAGAAAGATGCATTGAGAACGTGGTATTATCAACTTTGGATAAGGGATATCGTACTGGTGACCTAATGTCTCCTGGAAAGACCACATGAGGCATGACATGAGACTTGCTTGGGAAGAACCTTTTGGCCCAGTATTGTCCGTCATTAGGATCAACTATGTTGAAGAAGGAATTCATCATTGTAATGCCAACAATTTTGGACTTCAGGGATGTATATTCACAAAATACATCAATAAAGTAATCATGATAAGCGATGCCATTGGAATTGTTTCTGCAAGTCATCGATTATGTGAAGAAAGTTGTAAACATCGAGTTTGCCTATCTGACTTCCCCGATGAGGAATTTAACAGTCTTATGGATATGCATGCAACCGGTCGTCTCTCTTGGCTTGTTGATGTAATAAGGTGCTTAAAGTTACTCCTCCTTGTGATGGTCAAAGGAAATGGAGTAGATGATGTTAACACAGTCCCACAAATTGTTCTGATATATGCTATGGAACTCAAACCTTATATTAAAGAGCCTGCACTCTTAGGAAGGACAATTTTATGACCATTTGATTTGTGTGAGTCTATAAAATTGTTTGGGCATCTAGATCTGTCAACAAAAACATGTGTTAAAGAAAGAAAACACTCAAACTTTTAGTCCATCGATAATACTTGGAAAAATTTCTTATTAAATTCAAGATGATGTTAAGGTGCATCTGGGTCCAAAGATAGAAAATCAACGAGTGGCAGGGAATTTCCTGTATTCTAGAATCTAAGTGCACACTCGACAACATAGGAGGAATATTAGTTAGCATCCTTTCAGGTCATTTTCCAACTAATCGATGAATTGTAAGTCCAGAGGTCAACAACAAATTCCATGTTCTGAGGAATTGGGTTAGCAGTCCATAGGGAAGATCTCAAAATTTTTGACATAGGTGACAACGCACCTAGTAATTATAATAWTCGATGAACATATTCAGGTAGCAGTTAAAGTTTTCATGAACACATGGCAGAACAATCACTTGGCAACAKAAGATAAAGACAAATCCCATATTTCTTGTAACAAATCKAATGGTATTTTACTCCAAAAAGTTTGACTCTAGCCTCTAAGCAAGATCGAAGATTTTTAGAACTGATTTGATTTTAGTTTTATTTCTAATGATTTCCATCAGATTTATTTCTAGCAAATCAAGCATAATTGAGGAATAGATGTTCGAAAGAKATTGTTTCYAGATTTCTAGCCATTGAAATAACAGACATAAGGTTCATTCCAGTGTACACATGGTAATTGGAGCTCAGGTGGCAATCTAGTGCATATTTTAAGGCAGCTGAAGACTCAAACAAWTTCCAGATTTCAAGCAATTTTGACCAACACCTCCAACAATTCGAGACTCCCCCTCGATTAGCTCGAGATTTTGGGCAATTTTCAAGATTTATTTCAGTTTGTAGATTGAATTTAGTTCCCAAAAATCAGAGACAATTTGTTAATGAATAGTCTATTTATTTTATGATTTGTAATAGGGAAAAGAAGGGGGACATCTTGAGAGCCTTTTGCGCTGGGTATTTAAATGCAGATTTTTCAATGAAAATATGGGATAGAACCACATAGATTCTAGAACTCGTTATGTCAAATCATGTCTTTTTCCCGTGTTGTTGTTGTTTCTGATGTTCACATTCATACTTTTCCATTTGTTCATTCATTCATTTATTCAACTTGTAATGGCTACAATTCAGTGAGACTTCTGCTATGAAGAATTTAAGAGCATTCCCTTAAGTGCAATTTTTCCTCTGTTTTGTTATGAGCAAAACAAGACCTGCATCTTAATTGTTTTGCCTAATTTACAAGTTTTATTTGTTCATAGTTTTTCCTCTATCTTGCTATGAGTAATACAAGACTTATGTCTAGATATTTGAAATTTTGTATTATTTATTCTACTAGAGGGAAGACCAGATTTATCCTTGTTAGATACATGGCCTTTTTTGTTTCAGTTTTGTTCATCCAAATTCTTCTATCCATCCTCATGATTTTAAATGGATTTAACAAACGAGGTCATGCCTCTTTATTTCTTATTTGTAATGATTGGAAGACTCATTCAGACCTAGATCCAAAAGCCTCCAAAAAATGATCAATCAACAATTATTATTTTATTCAAAATTTTCTAAGGSTTGGCTCTATTACAACCTAGAGTCRACTCTTCTGAAAACATTTAGAACAACGTCATGGGTGTGTGAATAGGTCCCGAAAACCACCCCCCCAAATTTTGTTTAATTCCTCAAAATGGCCATGGAAGGTTCTGGACCCAAAWTTTTCAAACTGGGACYTACCACTAAAATGACCCTGCAAGTTGATTCCTCCCTCCATTTTGTTTTCACTTTGAAGGCATCGATATGGATGAAAAATAATATAATGATCTAATCTAGATTATAAATGTTGTTTTGTTTTCTCAATATTTGGCACCGATGCKTCAATACAATTAATRAGAATGGTGCATATAACCCCTTAAAATACACCTCTTTCTATATTATGGAACACATCGTTTAGTGAGTTCATAAGAATACGATGCATTGATATMTTTATATTTTAATSAACTGTTTTTTWTTATTATAAATTTTCAATTGATYATATCAAAATCAAATATTTTTTATAAATTTATTTTATTTTTGTTATTGCATTTTGATATATTGATTGCATTAATGCATTATCCTATGGATTAAACCTCTGTTATTTGTAACAATGTAAATATTTCACATATTAATTAATCAACAATGCAACATTTGACAACATTTGACAATGCAATAAAATAAGAAACCCATTTTATTATATATGAATAAGAGACCCATTGTCATACAAAATGGGACAACATAAAGATATACAATAATTAAAATGCAACCAATATGTAATTGTTACACTTATTGGTAACATGTCCTCATGCAATTGACACAATATGTTTAATACATTAAACAAAATCCCTAGTTTTCACAAAACAATTTTCCAAAACATACAACTTGCAGTAACATTCAATTATATTGATTGCTATTCATCACTTGAAACACTGTCATCACTCGAGATGTGTGCATGTCTCATTTATTCATAATTTGTAGGTGATATTGTACTTTGGGTATTTAACCTAATATTTTCTTGATGAACTTGTTTTTTATGTTTCACCACTTCATCTTCCATTTACAAACATAGAAATAAAGTGTAATAAGTATATCTACATTTATATATAGTAGAATATACATGTTTGTGTGAACAAAAAAACGTACCATAGCAATGAGTTTTTCATAAACAATACAATTTTTTTTTAATCCATGCTTCGTGTCTTCTCTCAAAATCTCTTCCGTTGGCTGCACTCCATACTTTGTTTTCTGCATGTTTAATATATCATGATAAAATACAACCGATATAATTAATATAAAATTTTCTTGTTGTTCCATTAATTATAAAACAAGAGAAGTCAAACAACATAGCTACTTAGAGAATTTTCAAATAAACCTTGATAGTTCAACATATACTCACAATCCATACTTAACCCAATGTCTATCAATGCATTGATTGGCTCCTCTTTGTATGTTAGCACCTATTAGAAGACATCCATGGACAAATGTAAATTAATTATTTAAATACAAATATCATACAAAACATGAAATATTAATTAAGGTTGAAAACATAAGTACTCACAAAGTTTGTGATCAACCCTTTTATTCCTTGCCATCTTGTGTTATGTACTGAATGGGTTCCATCTTTTTTTCTGCAACAAAACAATTGAAAATCAATATTTCACATGATAATTAAATTTGATGTATATAAAAGAATAAATGAATGATTAAATACCTTTGATGCACATTTTTGTTGGGATGGCTCTACTTGTGATGCAATGATGTTCATTTCTTTTATCATCTCTTTCTACACTTTTTTGGACATTCCTACCAACATGTATTGGTTTTATCCTCGTTTGTCCCTTGGAATTTTCATAATTTCCCTGGAAAACAAAAGCTAGGAATCATCAGATATAAAAATTACAATTTTTTTTTTTACGAAATAAGATATTGGTGCATATAGAAAATAAATACGTACTAGTGCATTAATCATATGTATAGGTATCATTATATGATAACAAAGCCATTGTGAAATCAATAAAGTTTTACAAATTTTTGTATTCACATGGTGCTTTATAAATATATAAAAGCACTTGTGTCTAAGTACAATTAATTACACACCGCTGACCCACAAACAAATTTAAAACATGATAGATTCCATATAAAAAACAAGACTATTCCCATTTTAAACTCAAGCGTTTTGTTTATATGAACATATGCACCGAGGCTCTATCTCTGTACAATACACATCGATAACCATGAAGACATTTAAAAAAATGTTATTTCTATTTTAAATTCAACAGTGTCATTGACATGAACATGCACACTGATACTCTATCCCTGTATAGTGCACACCATGAACTATGAAGGGATTTAAAAAAAAAATAACAACAATAGGTCGGTTTGGGATCCAATGCAATGAGTGGTCTTGTTTCCATAGATAGAAAACGCCCCATATATAAGTAAAAAAACCCTATAAAAATCTATTGCTTAAAAAAAGTTCTTGTTGTGAAATATAGAGAGGGAAAGAAAGAGAAACAACAAGGAAGTTAGAGTTCCAATATCAAAGGTAACTATGAAACCCTTTTATTTTTTTGGGAATGCATTGAAAATTGCTTGAATCAAATAGGGGAAAGTTTAAGATGATCAATAGAATGAAATCATATACCTGAAATTTCTCCTTTGCAGATTCATATGTGACTTACAATGATCCCTTTCATATTTAGCTTTTAAAAAAAATCCACCACTCTGAAGTCTTTTTTGGTAAATATCTCATGCATAAACATTCCCTCTAAATTTTGGCAAAATAATGAAACATGAATAGGGTTTTCATTTATAAACAAATACATTTAGAAAAATTGAAATTCTTGCTCATTTTGTTTTTGTATTTTTCGACACATTGATGATAAATATGTGCACTATTTTTTTTGTAACTTATTTTTCCGGTGCACTTTACAGTCTATAGCGCTTAAGTGTGGTGTTTACGTAAAAACACACAAACACACAAAATTTGAATGCAAACATCCGGGTGAGTGCAAGCTAATGATGGTCTCTCATGACGCATTAGTGGCAATGAAAACATGGAAAAACAATAATCTATTAACTTGAAGGGATTATTCAAGTTACTTTTACAATGAATTTGAATATGGTGTAAAAAAATGAAATGTAGGAAATTGAATTAGATTACATAATATACAACTTTTATTTCTAGATATTGTGAATAACTATGTGAAATTTAAATTTTTCTAACTATGGTATGTTATTTTTCCAGCAAAATATAAGGTATATGTTTATGCTTGTGCAAGTGTTGAATACCTTAACGTTGAAATTTCATTCCAAAAACTTGCATAATTGTAGAAAACCCAATGTTTTAGTGCGGTGTATTTTTTGGAAATTTATAATATTAATTTTAAATATGTTTTTAAAATTATGAAAGTCAATATATCCTTGAAATTACAATGCCTTTTGTTCGTGCAGGCTAGGAGGGTATTAACATGATCATTTTTTATTTATTTTTTAATATCGTAGGTATCGATCTCTTCTAGTGCAGAATATAACTCATTTTAGAAATAGTTAAGCCGACAAAAAGTTATAGCGGAAATAAAAGAGATATGTATTATAGGATTTTGATATATGCGAAGACAAAAATAGATTAAAAATAGTAAACAATATTAATTTAAAAAAATTATATATTTGGAATCTTCATATTCAACTCTATCTATGATTGTATTTTCGTTAACAATTGAAATCTGAAGCCTATAGAAAAATAACATAACAAACATAGATATAGAGATGTATTAAAAAAATGGAGGTTTTTATCTATTTTTATATTGAAACATTATATTTGTCATCCCGAACCTAAATCCAAGGCAACCAAGTCAGCATCCATGTATGCTAAATTTGTCATTCCCACCTAAACAAATTTGAATTCAAACGAATGTGCATGCGCTCTAGGAATGCACACACATTCCTAAGAACACACACACACACACACACACACTCTAGGAACACACAAAAAATCTAGAAACACGTGCATTCTCCTATATCCTATTTCTTATTTTCTATTCACCTCTCTCTCTTTCTCCCCTACATATACTCCTCTCTCCCCCACACCTTGAATCCCCCTCCCTCTCTCTCCCCCATTATCCCCC